>BEHA01050471.1:49454-76347 GCA_002897215.1 Eschscholzia californica subsp. californica | reverse complement strand
GGAAATTGAATATTGGATCTGTGATAGTTGAGTAATTCTAGGGTTAGAGTGAAAAGGAAAGGGGAAGAACTCAAGGGTGCTGATGTCACTCGGGAGCTTCTCTCCTCCAAAAACTCATCCTTAAGGCCATGTTGTTCGAGTAATTTTGTTGACCCATCATAACCAATCCGAACATTTATAAGATTTCCACTCTTGAAATCAACCCTAATAGTATCTATATCAGTCATTTTTTAAGAAATTAAGTTGTTTAAATCCAACCCAACATCATTTCCATTGATATTAGGAAACTACAAATCCATTACTGTATCAAATTCAACTCCAACAAACCCTTTTTTTAGAAACCCCTTTTAATCCCAAAATCCACCAAGATTTTCAAGTGATTGATCATCTAGTGAGATTAGAAAAGCTAATCCACCACCAATTGAAGATGGATTTAAGTATATAATAGGACAGAAAAAGAAAGTTGAAAATGAGAATTGAAGTTGTTGATACCAACATAATTAAACCCAGAAAAGTTCTTTATCTTGATCTTAACTTACCTCCTCCACCTCAAGTTGTTTGAACGAAATCTCGGTATTTTTGTCAGATTATCATCGCCGCCGAAGATGTTGAACTTCGATTCTGAGCCTACATCTCTCTTGAGCGAGTAGTAATTTCTTTAAATATTGAATAGAAAACTTACCAGTGTTATAAATTTTGTGTTTGGGTAGTTAGATCTAACACGCAGGGGTGGTTCTGGGCCAAAGCGAACAAAGCGTCGCTTCGGGCCACCGACTTTTAGGTGCCACCAAGACATTAATTTCTTTAAGAAATATATAAGAAGTCCAACTCCCTAAGAAAATTATAAGGGCCTCATTTAACAAATGTCGAGTAAAAAGAGCTACCAAATATTTATGTGATATTTTCATCTTTTCCAGAGCAATGGCAAATATTGAAAAACAAAGTGCAA
Organism: Eschscholzia californica subsp. californica; assembly: GCA_002897215.1. Lineage (NCBI taxonomy): Eukaryota > Viridiplantae > Streptophyta > Magnoliopsida > Ranunculales > Papaveraceae > Eschscholzia > Eschscholzia californica. The sequence goes on along the minus strand of BEHA01050471.1, from coordinate 75,398 downwards.
AGTTTTGATGGTATAACACTTGAATCTCTATCGCAAACTCGATAGGAAATTAGAGTAGAAAGTGTTAAGGCAATTAGGTTTTAATTTCCACAACTACAAGAAGCTTTAGAAGAATTGGTGGAGACAAGTGATGATTCAAAAACAATTCATGATGTCGAAAATGTATTAAAACAAGACTTTGAAAATTTTGAATCCTTTTGAGCATGGTTATTTGACATAATATATTGTTTGCAGTAAACTCCGTTAGCAAAATACTTCAAACTGAAGATATAGATATTCCTACTGCATGAGAGAAATTGAACGGACTCATTCGTTATCTTGAAGATTATAAAGAAGTGGGATTTGAAGAAGGCACGGTTAAAGCTAAAGAGATTGTCATTAAAATGGGAGTTGAAGCAAGATTTCGGGATTATTCGAAGAAAGAAAAAGTTTGACGAGAATGCGTCTGAAGAACCATCAATGTCACCTGAAGAAGCATTTTGGAGTTAATTATTTCATATACATATTAGATCAGGCTCTTTCTTCATTTAACATCAGATTCGAGCAATTTCAGATTTTCTGTTTGAGTTAAAAAAAAGTTAAACTCCCCAGATGATGGTGATTTGAGAGATTCATGTGTTCGCCTTGAAACCTTTTTCAAGCATATTGAATCCTATGACATAGACGGACTAGAGTTATTTTCTGAACTGAAAGTGTTGAAGTGTCGTTTACCAAATGAGATTAAAAGACTAATTGAAGTGCTAGATTTTTCGAAAGATATGAAAGGTTGTTACCCGAACACATGAGTTTCTTATATAATTATGTAAAGGATACCAGAAACTGTTGCCTCTGCAGAAATAAGTTTTTCTAAGTTGAAGTTGATTATTCTTATATTCAATCTCTTCTGCGCAAAAAAGGTTAAACGGGTTAGCTATATTATCTATTGAGAAGGAATTACTGACAGTCCTGATTAGTGACTTTGCATCGAAAATTGAATAAGAAAAAAATTTCAGTGATTGTAATTATCAAAAAAAAAACTATTTTGTTATAGAAATATGATGAAAATATTTTGCGGTACTTACGGTTTTCATGTAATACATTTATAAGTTTTACAATTTGATAGAACGGGTCACATTTTCAGACCTCGCTTCCGGCCACTGAAAAGTCAGGGCCGACCCTGCTAACACGGATTTATTTGATTAAAGAAGTTTGTTAAAGGTCAATGAAAGAAAGAAAAATCTGGATATGGAGAAGAAAGTTCTTTGAGGTAAGGAAATAGGCCTAATAATTAAGACTAATTGATTTGACAATTCTGGATTAGCTTATGATTTAGTCAGAGGGATAACTAAGGAATACAAAATATTGGGTTTGAAATTGTTGATGTAATAATTGAACGAAAGTACTCTTGGGGGCCAAATCGAACTCTCAAACACTTATGAGGGGCAAAACAGTGAATTGGTCATAAATTGTGGGCTAAAACAGAATCATCCCTAAGAAAAATGAGAAAAATTCAAAAGACATTGGCAAAGGTCGAATTTCTGATCAACACATGGAGCGAGTTACCAACTGGACTAGGCAAATCCTAACAAACGCAATGTTGTCTTGAGTCTAAATATTGGTGGACTAGCCACTAATAGCTCCGCCTCTGAATCTAAGTCCAATAGAAATCAATCAAGACCGAGAGGATCATTCCACGGCCTCCAGAGCCTAGAGGTCCAATCTCCCAACTAACGACGTGTTTGAATGGGTGCTAACTCGTGCTCTACATTGATTATCACACCAAACAACTAGAAAATTTATTGAAGTATTTCAACAGCGTGACACAATTTTGATGACATAAATTACAATAGTCTCTTTCTTACAACCTAGAATTTAGTGTTACTACGATTAAAACATATTGAGATATTAGACATGAAAATAATATCAAAATCATATGTCAAAACTTCATTCAAATTCCTAGATTAAGGAGATTAGCAAAACATGGTTATCAAAGAGAGCTTAAACTATTTTATTTCAAAGTTTAGTGAAAGGGAATATGAAAGATTTCACCACATTGAAGATTCTAGATGAATAAGATGATGAATCATAAATGAAGAAGACAACAACCTCTATAATTCTCTCTGATTTCTCTTTCAATTCTTCTCGTAAAATAACAAGGAAAGGAAGAAGAAAAGCTCTCTGTAAAACTTTCTCTCACAAAAAGTTTTCTATTCAAGCTCTCATCCTAGAATTTCTTCTCTTCTCTCTATGATGTATCAAGTGCCAAATGTAACGACATACGTAGATCGCTTGAGTCTAAATATTGGTGGACTGGCCACTAATAGCTCCGCCTCTGAATCTAAGTCCAATAGAAATCAATCAAGACCGAGAGGATCATTCCACGGCCTCCAGAGCCTAGAGGTCCAATCTCCCAACTAACGACGTGTTTGAATGGGTGCTAACTCGTGCTCTACATTGATTATCACACCAAACAACTAGAAAATTTATTGAAGTATTTCAACAGCGTGACACAATTTTGATGACATAAATTACAATAGTCTCTTTCTTACAACCGTATAGCCACTTTCTTCTGTAATTAATCTTGACTTTTTTCTTTTTGGAAAAGGGATAAAGATGAATGAATTTGACGCCCCCATTATTTTTATTTTTTTTTGGAAGTCGACTACGATCTACGTATGTCGTTACATTTGGCACTTGATACATCATAGATGTGATAAGCTCGATAACCGCCCACTCAAACACTAACAGAACCGGGCCTATAGCCCAACAAGACATGGCCTAAAGCCCAACAACATTATTTACACCCTAATAATCCCAATTCAAATAACCAAAGATTCCACCTTCTCTGGGATTCGAACCTGAGACCTCCAGGAATTTCTGGAGTTTATGTCAACACCTTGGAACCACTTGGGCTACCAACTGTTGACTTGATGCCCCATTATTGTTCAAGGAGAGCCCTTCCCCACAAGAAACTACAACCTTCCGCGTTGGGGGGACGCCGAATTTAGGTGCCTATAGAACTTTCCTATCCCGCATTAACCAAGGGAAAGTACAGACATCTTGGATTTGGCTATGTGCCCCCCCGAGTCCCTCCAACTGTGTTCAGGTGGGCACCCACGACACACATAGAAATTACCAGGCGCGCCCCCACAGCTAAATTTTGGTTGCGAGCCTTGGGTGCATATGGAATTAGAGCAGCTATGACGATTGTAAGGGGCGCCTATATAATATTCCCTCCAAATTAATAAATGGAAATTATGTTTGTATCACCCATGAGCGCCTTCAACTTGGGTCAATGGCACCACCAGATGTGCATATGAGGCATTTGTGTGGTTGGCCCCATTTCACTAAGGGAATTTTGGAGCAAATCCAAACAAAGGCTCCCCAATCAGAAATAGGTAAAGTAAGGTGAGAGTGAAATAGGTGTAAGTTTAGGTATATTTGTTCTTTTTTTTTGTTCATGATACTGGAAATAGAAATGCAAGGTAACAATGAAATATAACACAAAAGGGCAAAATGAGAAAAAAAAAAAAATTAACGTTAACGGGCTGTGGAACGAAAAAGAAAAGTCACATGGACATTTTCAGTAAACTAAGAAATCATACAGGAATCAGATAATGTAAGACTAAACTTTACTGTCCCCAACCACTTTTAGGGAGTTCTATATGCACCCTCGTTTAGCACCCCCACTAAAGCAATATTTCGAGACGATTTTGTGGGTAAAAGGGGCGTCCTTAGCAATGAACTTAACCGCCCATAGAACCTCCCCTAGCTCTTTTTTATTTTTATGTACACAAAAATTGTCCACTGTCTCTTTGTGTAGTGGAGTGGATGGCTCCGCAACACAGAGGTCACAAGTTCGGTATCATGAAAGTAAAAATTTTATTAAATTTGGGTTTAATAATTTACTTGGATTTTAGGCCCCTTACGTTGACCTTTAAAATTTTAAATCAGACGGTTATCGTGCTTATCACGTCTTAATGATGTACTATTGCCTTGTTTTAGGCCCCTTGAGTTGTATTTTATAATTTATACGAGAAGAGGTGTATTATGATAAAATAGGGGTCTTTGTATTTTGTCTAATTGCAATGACATTTCCATTATTTCATAGAAGCACAGACTAATTAACTTAAAACTGTAGCAAAATTCTGACTATTATGAGTAAGCCTTAACATAAAATATATCTAGTGAGAACAACTAAGGATTAGTGAAGCTTAAAAGTGAACTGGCAAAAAAAAAAATCAACCTTGATATATAGTACAAAGCTCCCCAACAATTAGCTTAGGCAAAAGCAAATTTTGAGAGTGTCAATTGGGATTCAATCAATGTCTTGGAAAATATTTAGTCTCAGTCGTAAAAGATCAATGTCTGAACTTTAACGGCTGTTTTTTTTACACAATGGACGACACAATGGCCAATTCTTTTAACTACAAGAAGCATTTCCGAAGAACAAAAGAAACCAAAATTCTATTTGGCCTCGGAGAGCCGGAAAATGACTTGAGCACTGACTAAGCTTTGCCATTGGTTTTTCCATCAATTGAAAAATGAAAAGAAAAACAATCTAACAGAATGATAGGCCAAATCACCAAAAGGCTCCTAATCCTTCATTGGTAGATATCATGGGTCTCCTTAAAAAATGGGGATTCCAAATATGTACATAGTGTCATGTTTCTAACCATTTCATTTGTTAAATGCTAAAGAATTGTCTTTAACAAAAATGCTAAAGAATTGCATCTTTTCATGTTCAATAAGCTAACAAGCAAAACCCTACCTCAACAAAGAAAAAAACAAGCAAAACCCTAGAAGTCTCTTTATTAGCTATTTTAAACAAAAGAAAAAAAAACTACCAAACAAAAGGGATGGCATAAGGGAACCTTCCAATGTGAATACAACCATCTTTCTTTCCAACACACTTTTCTAGATGTTGTTTTTGTTTAGATATACAGGTTTTGTTTTTCCTTTTCTTAATTGATACGCATTTTAAGGCTGCCAACACCTAATTCAGGCATAAATTTGTTTTTGTTAGATTTTGCAATTCTAAACCCTAAATTGCAATTTAGAATCACAAAACCCAAATTCAAATATGTGTAAGTAAATTTTTTATATTGACGAAATTGCAGTTTAGAATTGCAAGCCTCAACTCAAATGCATAAAGATTTTCCATTTTTCTAATAGATGTATAGATTTGAGCTCGAAACATTTCAACTAACAACATTATGGGTATTTGAAGTAGGAATGTTAGGTTGTATAATTCAATATATTATACAAAGATAGAGAGATAGAGTGTTACTAACTATTTTTTTTTTATGATAAGAATATATTAAAAGCCCGACAAAGTCTTACAAAGTCAAACTAACTGAAAGAGGAAATAAAAGACGGCTCAACATTCCACACTCTTTTCTGACCATGAATTCTACCCCATTTAGCTAGTGCATCTGCTTTGGTGTTGCATTCTCTAGTGACATGAGTGAAGATGATATCTGAGAACTGGTTCTTGAGCTCTAGAGACTTAACTATGATCTGTCTGGATTGTCAGGGTAAACCTTCCTTCTGGTCGTTGATGTAGTTGATGATGTTTAGATTATCACTTTCGATTTGAACATAAGGGATTTGAAGTTGCATTGTCCATAAAATGCCGTGATAGCTAGCCAAGCTTTCACATTCTTCTGAATTTTGCCCTCTCGCCTTATCTGCGACAGCAATGATAAATCTTGCTTCTTCGTCATGAATAATGCACCCTATTCCAGCTAGTTCCGTCAATTGCATGAACGAAGCGTCTACGTTGATTTTAAGAAATGGTCAAAACACACTCACACAGACAAACATATATGTGTGTGTGTTTTGTATAGATGGCTAGCTAAGAAAAATCTTCATGATGTATTTTATTCTACAAGGTTAGTAGTATATTAATTTAATCTAATGTAGGAAGATATTGTAGGCCTGCCGTATGGCTGTATATAAACACACAAATATATGTGCAGTCTCTAATTTTATTATTTTCCATTTCTATTTGATTTATTAACTACTATATATTAAGTGGGAAGTTTTAAAAGCGTCCCTACTTGAAGAAAGAAACAAATGAAAAAAAAGATAAAAGAGGACCGAAATAATTGTGATTTTGAAGACACATGTGAAGTCTTCAAGTACTAAAACTCAAGCCGTTATATTTGTCACCTAAGCGATCTTTGATGTACTTGTATCATATGACTAAATAAATATTGCAAAATAAATTCAATCTTAACGTCACCAATTCTGAGTTAGAGACTGAAAATTAGATCTAAATAATACAAATATATTTATACACATCTTAATCTATAACTTACATTTGTGGCATTACGGATTTGCCATACCAAAAAGAAATCTTATACCACATGTAAATATATTGGAACACTAGTTGATATCATGAGTGAAATGGGTACCACATAAATAATGACATTTCTTTTTTTTTTTTGTTGAAAGCATAAATAATGACATTTCAGTTGACAAATTTTTATAATTTTGATAGAGAAGCCACTCATTGAGTAAAGGGTAGGTAAAGTCCACTAAACATAGAAAGTGGAAGCACAGTGGAGTTCAATTTCTAAAAAGGCTTGATGTATCCAACAACTAGTGAAGATCCTCCATTCTCACTCTCTCCCCCCATCCACCATTTCCCACTATGAAGGCCACTACAGTTAGGGTAGTAGGTAATTTGTGTTTTATACAGGGGGTGTCTCTAAAGGCATCCCATCCTTTTGCTCTTAGCACATCCTTCTCTCTTGGCACCTCATATATTGCGCAGTCCGAGACCTAACACGTATTGTTCAAACCCATCACGAACTGGATCAGTCCGAGTGTCCTCGCACAGTCGCACTGCCCCAATGGGTGGGGTGGGCGATGTGCAGAGAGAGGGAAGTCCAAGAGTAAAATAAATGGGCACCTTATAATAGAGAAGGATGGCACTCAAGAGTCTTCCCCTTAAACCAAAGATCTACTTAACAGGAGAGAATAGTGCCGTGGGAAAAGGACCATCTTATCCTACACCTAAAGATGCCAAATAAACAGAAAAAATAGCCGTTGGAGTTTCCGTTACCATTACTCTATTATTTTTTAAGTAACCACCATCACTCTACTATCCACCTACTCATATGCTGACCTATTATCTACTATGTCGGACTACTTCCCCACGGAAAAAAATACAGATAGAGTTAATTCAAATTTGCCCCCATTGTGCAGCCAATTAGAAATTTATACTCCTTATTCATCTAACGTTCTAAATCAGATTCCAAAAACATGATTCCGTTAGTTAGAGTTAACAGGCAATATTTTTGTTTTCTTATCCTTCATTTCAAAAGTTTATTCTTTATCTTTATTTCTTTCATCTCGGCAGAAAAAGTCATCATCAGACGCACAACTATCTGCTTGTGACCTTCAACTTTAGAAGAAAAAACTTGATCACCCTCTTCTTCTTCTTCTTCTTCTCCTTTTCCTCCTCTCCTCCCTCCCACCACCACTACGATCTTCATATCTACCTTCAATTTTAAAAGAAATTTTTTTTTAACCATCTTCTTCTCCCTTTTCTTTGGCGTTCCTCTAGTTATGGTTTGAGTTTACTTTAACTCTGTCTGGTCTTGATTAAGTCAGAGTCTGGATTGAAGTAGGGAACTTCCTTTCTCTAAGTTATAGAGAGATAAACGATAAGCGAATACCGACTTTATCAGTAATTCCTCCTTTCGGATTAACCGAGATAGACAAAAGATAATGGAGTCGAGGCGAGAATAAATTCTCTTTCCTTAAGACATTTTACACCCCGTAACGGTACCAAATGTTAGGGTGTATGCCTTCGGGATACAACGACTATCATTTCAGAATTTTAAGATGGTACTTCTATATTCTGAAAACGGACGAACCTTCGTAAATAATATGAGCTCTTGGACAGATGCGATTGGATCTTCTAGACGTTTTAAGATTATAAGTTCACTCAAACTTCTTTCTTCCTTTTTCTAGAGATAATAGTATTCCAGACACACAAAATACTAATTGTTAGAAGAGAATAGAAGAAAATAATAGAGTTGAATCTTCTAGACGCTTTAGATTATAACATCACTCAAAACTTCTTTCCTTTTTCTAGATATACTAGAATTACTTCCCAATCAGTATTTCAGACACACAGAATACTAATAGTTAGAAGAGAAGAAGAGAATGAATTGAATGGGAATTGGAATGGTTTTGGGTTGTTTATATAGGAGTTGAATAGGTGCATAGTGTCTTTTGGGTTTAATGGATGTATCGCTTCGAAAGGGTGCACTAAACTGAAACAATAACTGAAATTGGAGTCGGTTATAATCTGGACCATTGGATTTCTCTCAAAAACACGGACAGAACGCCAGGCGTTGGATTAATACCGAAACTTGCCCAACCGATTAAGAACGCAACAGCCGGATTAAAAGATTGGTTTATCCCACCCAGTGCCCAACTCGGGACTAACGCGGGTCGTTGGATTTGCATAGATCCAACGCTTCTGGGCGTAACCCGAAGCTGTCCCGACACTTTAAATGCGCGACCATCCGATCTGGTGCAATCCCGCGGAAGGAACGCCCACCGTCCAGATCAGAAAGCGTTCTCTTCACGCAAATGCCCCCAATCTGACTTGTCTGGTTTGACACTTTAGTCCCTAATTTGACTGATCTTCGTCCAAACTTAAAATTTGAATTTCTCATTCATCCGGAATCGGATTTGAGTGATTATTGGCTCTAAATTCAAGAGCTCGACGAGACAAACGCAATGGTGCATTCCGTTTCTGAGTTTGACGAGTTGGGTCGAGCCAAAATCGGTTCCGATTCTAGTATTCTTCTCTCTTTTTTTCTCCTTCTGCCACCACCATCACCACCACGATCTCCAATATATATACACCTCAATACATGAGAGATAAACCCCATAGTTTCGTGAGGTTTCAGACAATCTGAAACTCCATGGTGTTTTTCTTTAGACCATAGAGGAACCTCATGATCCACGGGATTATATGTCTCTTAATCTCTCTATCTAGATATATTTCAAAATATTCTTTTTGCTTCAAAGATACAACTCAAATGAAAACTTTTAAGTTGATTGATTATGTTGATTCTCGATTTCAAAAAGATTCAGAAGAAGATCTTGTAAATATTTGTTTAGATGTTTTCAGATCCGTTTAACACCACAAAGTATTGGTTTGGTCCTTATGTTTGTTCATTTAATTGTGTATTTTGTGCAGCAACTCTAGATGATCCAGACCTCGATTTTATAGTTGGTTTTGAAGTTAATGGTGCTAACCTTGATGTTGAAGGATCATATACATCTATAATCCCAATTCCAAAAGCCTATGGCAGGAGGAAGAAGGAAATTGCAAGAAAATTTTGGTTAGCATCATTGAAAATGGTGGGAAAATGGCGATCCAAAAACGAACTAGTAGTTACTTCAGGGAAACACGGTAAGAGGTTGTTGAATATGTGTTTGGTAGACGATTTTGTGATACCGTTCTAATGTTCATTCTTAGAAACTTGGCTTGAGCTTACGGAAATTCATGGAGGTTCAACAGTTTAACAACTTTAAGTAGGGAGAGAGAGACTACCCGGAGAGAAGAAGAATATGAGATTTGAGTTATAGAGAGAGGAAATTTAGGGAAAAGAAAGAGAGAAAAATACAGTAGATGATAAGAGAAAGTGAGTTTTAAGAGAAAGAAAGAGAGTTGACTATGGGGGAATTAAGGGAGGGTACTTCTAGAAAGTAGTAGAAAAAGTTAACAGTCAATGAACGGTAACGGCAAAAAAAAAAGTCATATGGGAGTCTTCAATAAATTAGGGGAATAGGCGAGAAGTTAGTCATAAATTAGGGGGCCTTTCGGAAATAATCCGATTAATCAAGGTTAGTTAATCAATTATGTGTTCATTACATCATGTATAGATAAGCGGAGGATACCGTTATAACGGTAATCAATGTTAGGGGGATGGATTGTCATTTGTCCATTATGATAAAGACAAGGGTAAAAACGGAAAAAGAATAAACCGAAAGAGCATGTGAAACAGGAAAAAAGAGGGAATGGGAAAGGAAAGAAAGCGTGCGGAACACAGAAGGCGGTGTTTTTAATAAGAACTTGGGTTGTTGGCTTGAATGACGCCACCTTCTGCGGTGGTTCAGTTCCTCAGTCATGTGCTGTTCCCCTCTTTCTCCCTCCTCTTCCTCTCGCAGAGAGAGAGACAAAAGAGCTTTTGCTTTTGGCCGCATGAATATGGTTATAGAGATGCTACTTGGTGTAAAGGGACACAAAACTTCTTAGTTTTGTGTTTTAATCTCATGTCCCTATAGCAATTGGTAAAGGGACAATCCACGCTAAATTTATGGTTACCCAATTCATAACTAATTGCCCATGATATGACTTGACTTATATATTTTTTCTATAGATAGGATTTCATCTCACGACATTATGTATTTAAGAGGGACTGTCCAACCATTACACAAAAGACGATAAACGACCTAGACTTTTCTTTTTTATTATTATATTATATTTTTATATGATGCAAATCTCACGCCTCTTAATATGTGATTCAAGTCTTCAAGAAACGTCATTAAAAAACTCAAAATTGAGATAAAATCTACAAAAACTCATTTTCATCTGATTTAGGTTCGCATAAAAAATAATTACGTGCGCGTTTTTTTGGCAAAAATTGTTAGCCTCATATGGAGAAATGAAAAATACTACGCAAATTTTTGTCATACCGTTTTAGTGTTTTCTTTTTTATTTTAAATATTCTCTTTTTTCTCTCAATATCGTGCAATTCTCTCTATTGTTGGATCCGTTTTAAGTCTTTATTGTCCCTATAATATTTTGAATGCTTCAAAATGCCACCTTAAAGTAGTTCGTAAGAGGTTGTCTACTATAACAAAACGTTGATGTCCCTATAGAGTTGTGCCCCTACAAACCAACCAGTAGGTGTACACATAATACAAGACACACCTTGCTTTTTCTAAAGATTAAGAGTAGAGATAAAGAGCAAGAGAGAGAGAAACTCAACAGTATTATTAGGTCAAAAAATATGGACGATTATTACCAACACAAAGATTAAGACTACACGAAATTTGAGAAAAACAAAATTTGTCACCAAACATTCAAACCCCTCCTTCTAAATGTGTGTACTCATTGTCACCCTTAATCATGAATTTTATTACATTCTTGCCATGCATCCTACTATTAGATCATCGCATGTTTCCAATATTATATCATTAATGATAGATTAAATTCTCTTTGACCGTTGGTAATAATCAATTGTCAAGTTCAGATTATCATGACATTGTGGAGTGAAATGACTTGTGATGGTGAAACCTTGAAAGAAGCTTGAGATGGAGATTGATGAACTGTTTGTTAAGATAAGAGTAAGGGTGTGCAAAACCCCCGGGCTTGCATCCATGGGTACGTCAAGTTTTCTTGCACAAAATCAAGTATGGGTACCAGTCTCACCATAAGGGATATCAAACGAGTCGGGCATTGGGTCGACCAACTTCATAATCAAGATTCCTTTTTGATAAAAAAACATAAAATGCGGATACACCCTCGTTCAAAAATGTAAATTTAATTCAGCATTTCATGGTTTAGCATCGTTATGAAAAAAAATACAAATCCATACACAGATATGATATATGAAGATACATGTATTCATCTTCAACATTTTCAATTTCAGAGAAAGAAAGATTTATGTACATGCGAGAGACTTAATTTTCTTTTTACATATCTACATCCAAATTAAAATAGCAATACATTGATTAATCAGTAGATTTACACGGAAGAAAGTTTATAGATCTACTTAAAAAAAGAAAATACGTGAAGAATAAAAAAGTAAAGAGAATATTTAGCGAAAAGAGTTAAAAATTTGTAAAACATGGTATTGATTCAATAATGTTTTTCTTTCTCTTAGTTTCTTCCAGGGGCGGATCTATGTGGAGACCAGGCTGGGTAGTTGCCCGGCCTGATCTTCACATATAAAACACAAGCTTCCACTAATTTCAATAGCTCATCTTAGCTCTAGCAGTTGACCTTGTACATTTCCAACCCAAAGACCCAGGTTCAAACCCCTCTCCTTGCCTCAGGCTCTTTCTTTTTTGCATTTTTGTTTCAAAGCTAAAGTAAGTGCCCAATAGCTAGAGAAAGTCTTGTTTTTTGCTTGGGTATACTCTTGAGCTATGTAATTTTTTCGACTTCAATTGTTATTGAATAATTATAACACGAAGACCTTAGATTAATGTTAACAAAATTATGTGGTTTTTTAGTTCTTTAAGATGTAAAATAATTGACAAAGATCTATTGATATTTTGGTACTCAATTGAGTTATCCAATGTTACGTTAATTTGTAAATCTAAGTCAAAAGATCACTTCCATTGTTTTATTTAGATTATTAAGATAAATGTAAAACTCATGATATGAAAGGATGTTCTTAAAAAAATTGTCTTGTGGTGTATCTTGTAAAGCCATACGTATTATATGTAGAAGTTTACTTCATAGAGACTTTAGGCTTGCCCTTCCTAATATGAAATCCTGGTTCCGCCATGGTTTCTTCTCATGCTGAGCTAAATAATGATTAACTTTGACTAGTCAAAGAAGTCAAATGATTAACACGGGCAACACGTGACAGATCTTTGAATATGCACAAGCGAGACCTTGACTAAACTAGCAAACAAGTAGACCCAGAAGAACTCTGCCACCTTAATCCTGACATGGAAGGTTGCCACAAGTCTCTTACACACTTTGACCATTGTCATGGCACATAGGTCAACAAAAGTGTAGATTTGTGTCAGTTATGCAATTTAAACTTTGGGAAGAGAAGTCTGCAAAAGTATGCTCGACACTTTGATCACTGCTCTGCGTGAGATAAATGACAGTTACACGATAGGTCAAATAGCGTCGAACATCCGCTTGACTTATCTCAAAATCGTATCTGGCACATCAAAGTGATTCTATTAACGATCCTGACACGTGACTTCCTTTAAGCCGGTGATAACACCTTTATGGAAGTCTATATAAGCAACACAAGTTTACCGTGAAAAGAGGTATGACCTTTAATCTTCGATTACTTGAATTTCCAACCTGCAACATTGCACTGACAACACAAATAACAGTATCTTAAAGAAATAATGATTCAGCGTCGGAGGTTCCCCCGATGTTCTCAACGACAACATAAAGAAATTTTAAAGACGATTTTCAGAGAAACGGACGTCAGACTCTGTTCCCGTCACCTGCCCACCAAAATTAAAAGTTTCTCAAATGTGACAAAAAAAAAAATCAAATGTTTATATTTTGACTATAAAATTAATTGAGTTGCTTAAAGAAATATAAAGATCATCAAGAGGATATCCTAAATTTAGAATGTTCATTTTGAGGATCTTTATTTTAGACGTTGCAACATCATTTTAGAGATTCAAAACATCTCCACTGGGACACTCACACTCGAAAACTTTTGAGTTATGCATAAAGTTTTTACAGTTTTTGCTAAATATCATCTCCAATGAAACACTCTCTTAGACACTCAATGATGATGTGGAACTAGTTATTTAGAGACTCTTAAGAGGACACACTAAAAATTAGAGTGTTCTCTTAAGAGTCTCTAATGCCAACTTTTCAAACTTAAAAATTTATATTAACATAAATTTTACTTTTTAAATTTTTTTTATTAAATATGACATGTGTATTAAATAGAGTTATTTATAAATTCTTATTAGAGACAAATAATTCAGAGTGCCTCTATTTTGTCAGGTAATAATCTTAACTAACACTTGGCATCTAAATGTCTTGGAACTTATTCTTAAGTCTCCTTTTGGAGACGCTCAAAGAAATATTGGTGGGAGGGAATTAGGAAAACTCACATTAGTTATTGAGTATTAGATGGTCACCTTATACGAATGAAGAAAAACATCAATTCATGATGAAACTTGTGTTTTTTCTGAAATAAATATGTATGGTATATATAAATTACATGCATATATGTTATGATGAGAAGAGAAGTCTGGTTTCGAATAACACTATGACGTGCAACTTTACGGATGTAAAGACAAATTGTTTTTTATTACTCACATAAGTACAAGCTACATGTCTAAAACGAAAGAATTTAGTATCTAAAACTGCTATTAAATCCATCTGAGTACTATACTTTTTAGACATGTTCAATGTTATATGAATTCCATTAACTTCATCTTCGAGAATGACTATAGATTCACATTTAGATTGATTATGATTTCTCATCCATCAATTGTTTTTCATAAACCAATTTGTTGTAATATAACTCTTATTTATTATGGGGGTTCTTCTACCAAGTGGTCTTAGTGCCCATTTTATGCTTTTAATTTGATTTATTTTTTATTTAAAAATCTTTAAACCAATCCAATGAGATTGGTAGTTAGAAGTTTATGTACAAAGAAAAAACAAAGATGGCTCTAGAGGCAATTCCATTTACTACTTTTAGCGCCCTATCATAGGCAAAAATCAAGCGACCTTTATGTGTAGTTGGTGCAATAAAAACAATTATAGGGTGAGGATAGAGAGTTTCCTAGAAAACAATTTGATGCTTATGTACTCTTTGGACATAAGGTTGAAAACCCCTCCATTTTAATGATATGTCTAAACCTTTTTTTTTTTTCGGTAAATAAGTAATATCATTATTAATGTTGTAAACTCCTATAAAAATATACTTTTATTCATGATAGAGGTACTAATGATGTTCTTAAAAAAGCAAATGACATGATTGACTCAAGTGAACTTTGTCCTACACTTACACAATGTCTAATATCTCTATCATAATTGAACCCTAAAATAATATTTGAAGTATATTAGATCTGTTACACGTTTCAGGCTTTCGGCCATTTATGGTCAATAATATGTCCGACCATTTATAATTTCCATAGGTCTTGTTGTACTGATAAATGTTCAATCCAATTTGTTTTGACCAATTTTCTACTTGTACCCCCATATATTGAGCAAGAGCATATTTGGTACGAAACTGGCTGTGATATTAGTTTTTTTTTGACGAAACTGGCTGTGATATTAGTTAACTAACTTAACTTATATTATGATCTCGTTCTCCTTTTACAAATTTTTTTTCATTTCTTCGTTCTTTTTCTTTTTCTCTCCTCTTCATTCTTCCATCACGTGGAAGTAGTCTCCCTTCAAAGAAGCGTTAGTGTCCGACAAATGTCCATTTATAAAAGTCTTGACAAACTATTAAAGTAAAGAAGTTAATTATTTTTTGTTTTCTAGATGAAGATGGTGTGGTGGTGGATAATGATGACATTTTACAAACATTGTCAAGCGAGGAAAGTGGTGACTCAAGCGGATGAAGATGCTGAAGGAGAAATAAGGATGGTGATCAAAGAAATTGATAAGAGGGAGAAAGGAGAACAACTGGTGTTTCTCTTCTCATCGGTTCTCTTTAGATGGAGAGGGTAGACGACTCTTCTTTTAACCTCCCCTTATTTTCGGGAAATTATAAAGAAAACGTGAATATGAGGGTAACTTTAGAAAGGAAATCCAATTGAACGTGGCCGGGCCACTTCGTTAGTTAGGAAGCGATCCGGGTCAAAATATAAAGGTTAAGTTAGGGACTTTATCAAGAATATGGGGTCAAATTGTATTGAACCATAAATATGTCTTACACCTCACTGACTCTCATGATCATATTAACAGCTAATATACCACTATCAGTGGCATATTAAGTAAATAAATGAAACAAGAAGTCTATTTATTACACTAGTGTAGTTTAAAAACCCACATTAGTTCCTTTTCTCTTTTATCCTTCATGTGACGGTCTCTAGTGACTGTCCTCTCTCTCTCTCTACTTTCTCTCTCCCTCTAATTTCTCTCTCCCCCCATCCTCTTTCTCTCACTAACCCATAGCCATAGTCATGGCAATGGTTTCTCTTCTATGGGTTTTCCTTCTTCTTCCTTCTGTCATTGCCAAACAAACATATATAGTTCAAATGAACCACCATGAAAAACCCTTATCCTACGCCTCCTCAGAGGAATGGTACAATGCCCACCTTCAATCTCTAACCTCAGATCCCTCCTCCCTTCTTTACACTTACACCACCGCTTACCACGGTTACGCCGTCTCACTTGAACCAGATCAAGCGGAAGCTCTCCGCCGATCCGGTTCAGTTTTAGGTGTTTATGAAGACTCAGTCTATCAACTCCATACAACTCGGACTCCCGAGTTTTTAGGTCTTGATTCGGGTTTGGGTTTTTGGGCTGGTCATAGTACCCAAGATTTAGATCAAGCTTCTCATGACGTTATTATTGGAGTTCTTGATACGGGCGTCTGGCCCGAATCAAAAAGTTTCTCTGACTCGGGGATGCCTGATGTACCGACTCGGTGGTTAGGTAAGTGTGAATCGGGAACCGATTTTAAAGCTTCTAGTTGTAATAAGAAACTGATTGGTGCTCGTAGTTTCTCGAAAGGGTTCCGAATGGCTTCTGGTGGTGGTGTTGGTAGTGGAATCACTAAAAAGCCAAAAGAAAATCCAACACCTAGAGATCGTGACGGACACGGCACACATACTGCAAGTACGGCTGCTGGTTCTCATGTGGGGAACGCTAGTCTTCTCGGGTACGCGAGCGGTACGGCACGTGGAATGGCTACAAGCGCACGTGTTGCTGTTTATAAAGTTTGTTGGAGTACTGGGTGTTTCGGGTCGGATATTTTAGCTGCCATGGATCAGGCTATTTTAGATGGTGTAGATGTACTTTCTCTATCTTTGGGTGGTGGATCGGGTCCATACTACCGAGATACAATTGCTATTGGGGCATTTTCAGCTATGGAGAAGGGTATTTTTGTGTCTTGTTCAGCTGGAAATAGTGGACCGGGTCGGTCTACTTTAGCAAATGTTGCTCCATGGATCATGACCGTTGGTGCCGGTACACTCGATCGTGATTTTCCAGCTTACGCCGTTCTGGGAGACCAAAAACGGTTCGCTGGTGTATCATTGTATAGTGGACCGGGTATGGGTGCTAAACCGGTTGGTTTAGTTTATGCTAAAGATAATGGAACTAGTAATTTATGTTTACCGGGTTCACTTGACCCGACCCAAGTGAAAGGAAAGGTAGTTATTTGTGATAGAGGAGTTAACGCACGTGTGGAAAAGGGTGTTGTAGTACGAGACGCGGGTGGACTAGGGATGATACTCGCGAATACGGCTGCTAGTGGAGAAGAATTGGTTGCTGATAGCCATTTGATTCCTGCTATTGCTGTTGGGAGAAAAGTTGGTGATTTAATTAGGGAGTACGTACGATCTAATTCTAATCCAACGGCTGTTCTTAGTTTTGGTGGGACAGTTCTTAATATCCGTCCATCTCCAGTTGTTGCTGCTTTTAGTTCTAGAGGACCCAATACGGTTACACCTCAGATTCTTAAACCGGATTTGATTGGACCGGGTGTTAATATTTTAGCCGCGTGGTCCGAGTCCGTCGGGCCCACCGGATTAGCGACTGATGAAAGAAAAACTCAATTCAATATTATGTCGGGTAAGACTGACTATCTTTTAACGGCTAGTTTTACTTTTTTATTATTTTCTTTAAAATATGGAGAATGTCAGACAAATCTTTTTGTCCAAGGGCCTAGTGCGTTAACGTGGTCGGTTCTCATTGGTCCACATGTGGAGATAAAAACACTAGGATCGTAGGGACCGACCATGTCAGCTTTTCGGCAAAGGTCGATTCTCATATTCGGGCCAAACAGCTTGTACGGACTCCTTCACTTGGTCCGTACGGCTCGGCCCTCAGCGGCCCATGGACACCTAAAAATGGGCCGGACCTGGGCTCACTGTGTTGTCCTAGTAACTGGCCCAGTATGGAAGCCGTCTTGCCGATCTGAATTAGTTATTTGCACTTCAAATCTTGCCTGGTCTAACATGAAGAACTAATATAAGCCAATGAAACAAGTGGGGCAGACTCGGAGTCTATCCATAGGAAGCCCGGATCAACTGAACTGATTGCCCACTTTACTCCTAAGTTGTATAGTTAGTATAGTCTTTAACGGTTGTGTGCGTTTTAATATTGTATTCAGGTACATCGATGTCGTGTCCACACATTAGTGGTGTAGCGGCATTATTAAAAGCGGTTCATCCAAACTGGAGTCCAAGTGCAATGAAATCAGCTCTAATGACAACTGCCTACACTCATGATAACACCAAAGCACCACTCAAAGATGCAGCAGATGGATCCATATCAAGCCCATGGGCCCATGGATCAGGCCATGTAGCTCCACAAAAAGCCCTTGATCCAGGTCTTGTATACGACCTGGATATAGACGACTATATTTCTTTCCTATGCTCCTTAGACTACACTATTGCTCAAGTACAATCAATTGTCAAGCATGCGAATATCACGTGTGCAAAGAAGTTAAGAGATCCTGGTCAACTTAACTACCCTTCGTTTTCGGTTTTATTCGGGAACAAAAGAGTAGTTCGGTACACAAGGGAAGTAACAAATGTCGGCCCAGCTAGATCCATTTATGATGTTACAGTTAGTGGGCCTAAAAGTGTTGGAGTAACAGTGAAGCCCAGTAAGCTTGTGTTTACACAAGTAGGGCAGAAATTGAGATATACAACAACTTTTGTGGCAAAGAAAGATACTAATAAGAAAGTGAGGAGTGGAAGAGGAAATGATTTTGGTTGGATTGTTTGGAGTAATGCTTTGCATCAAGTTAGAAGCCCAGTTGCTTATGTATTCCCTACACAAACACAAGGTTGAGTTTTGAGAGAGAGAGAGAGAGAGAGAGAGAGAGAGAGAGAGAGAGATGTGTAATATTATGGGGAAGTGTGTTTTCTTTTTTATTTGAAAAATGTGTTACCAACAAAAGCTCTGTTGGGAACATAAAAAGAAATGAATTTGGGTGGGTGGGGTTGGATTGTAACAAGAGATAATATATTTTAAATGAGGAATGAAAGGGAATGTAAGTCCATCCTCGATCTCTTCATCAAAAAAGAAAGTCCATCCTCGATTGGATTTGTATTTTCATGCCATTTAATATTTAAAAGTGATTTAATTGTTGGCACCCTGACATGATGATGTTATAGATATGATGATTGCTAGTGTTGAGATTTATATACTGCTCCCAACATCTCTAATGGGACACTCAACCTAACAACATCTCTAATGGAACGCTGATCCTGCAATTTCTAAAGTCTTTTGAATAAAAAAAAGGTATCAGCATCCCGTTTCTTCTCTTCTTCTCTTCGGGTGACGATTAAATTTCAGGAGAGTTGTTTGAATAAAAAAAAGGATATCAGCATCCTGTTTCTTAAAAGATGTCAATCGCCATACCCTGATTAGCGAGTCCTTTGCCACTTTTCGTCATCATCAAATTGTTTTTCAGGGCGCCTAGGGAGCCCGTCTAAATAGGGGAACAACCTTCGTAACTCTCAATCGACTCCTTCTTCTTGTTACTATAACGGAGTCTTAGAGTGGGGGGAGGGGGGTACTTGTGAAAGCACTCAGACACTGAAATAATTCAGTATACAAGTATAAAAAATCAGTAAAATTGTAATGATTGGATCCCTGTCGAGGGAAGTGTATGATACTTATAGATTGACTGTAATTTAGCATCGTCAATAATAACCATGTGCGATGGTCGTACAAGAAAACCATCACGTCGTAAGCGTATCTTTTCTCGGTAAAGGCTCCAGTCGGAGAAGCGAATCATGACAGTCATCTAGCCTTCCACATAACCGTCATTTCTTCGGCAGAGAAAAGCTCAAGGTGGCGAGCTCACTTCTGCAGACCTTCCTACTCTGTCTTTCCGGTCAGAGCAGAGCTCAGGGGCAAAGCTTGCTCATACCCACCTCTCTGTTTGTCTTTATGCTTTAACAATGTTTCAACTTGAATCCAACTCTCCAGTCGTCTGTATTTTATAACAGGGTTCCAAGCAGGGACGGAATCAGGAATCAAAAGCATGGGGGTGGGGAATGTACATGTGCAATTAAATAATTCTTTTCAGTCTCTACTTTTTACATGTTTGATCTAATTTATCGGTATATTTGCACACTACTTGCACCAAATCATGGAAATAATGCAACGAAAAATGAGAATTATTTCTTACGATGAACTTTTTGTCGTGCCAATCACCTTAAAGGTAAATCTCTAGAACGAACTAAACCGATAGATAGTGGAAAATTCAAATCTTTCATTAAGTTAATCGTATTCAAAGGGATTTGATCGAACAATTATTTTCCGTAGTTATAAAACTTAGAATCCTAATGCTCTGAAACAATAACAAAACATAAATCGAATTAAAACTTAGGTGTACTAGAGAAAACGAAATGCATCTTATTCCCAAAATTCAAGCTACATCTATATTTAAGAAGACAGAAGAGTAGATAAAATTGTCAACCAAACCGAGTCCAAGAACAAGCATGAAAAACAGTAAACATGAAAAGAGAAGTCAATAATAACGGAGGGATTTTATATCCACTCCCTATTTTTTTTATATACACCTACATCTATATTTAAGAAGACAGAAGAGTAGATAAAATTGTCAACCAAACCGAGTCTTAGAACAGGCATGAAAAACAGTAAACATGAAAAGAGAAGTCAATAATAACGGAGGGATTTTATATCCACTCCCTATTTTTTTTATGTACACCTACATCTCCTTTAACTTGAGCAAAAAATATATCTGATGGGAGTGTAGATATCAAAAATGGTGAGTGCATTTAACATTTGATATAATAACCTCATTTAGACTTTAGTAGTGACATGCTTAAGTACTGACTTGTTCACCAGAAATACAAAGGCACCCACTAAATATCCCTTATTTGGCCTTACCGAGTCGAGGTGAGGGGGCATGGCCCCTTCCTGCCCTCAACACAGGTACATCCCTGGTTCTAGATGCTTCAAGTAAACTTATGCAGACCTCCTTGCTATGTCTCTCTAGTCAGAACGGTCTCAGGGGTTGAGTTTGTTCAAGTCCACCTCTCCGCCAGCTTTAACAAATGCTCAATCTCTGCACGTACGTGTGAAGCTCACACGTGCTGCTTAGATCAATTCGTTGACGTCTTGATGTGGTCAAAGCTGACTAAGTAATGTAGCCCACGACTTTAATCGAGGGTCTTAGCCTAAGAGAGAGGTTCATGTGATACGATACATGGATGATGTTGATTTCCTTGAATTGCCAAGTGGGGTTAGACTCGCTAGATAAAATATCCCACAATACATATGTCCGCTTATCGTAGTAACAAGATGTCCCATAAGTCGTGAAAAGATTGCTGCACACAAGTTGGTCGGAGTCAAAGGAAGCTATTATCTTCTCTGTTTGATTGAAAAAAAAGTGTTTATTACTTAGCACAAGTAATTAAATCCTCTCAGTTTTAGTTTCTTTTTTAGAGATCTTAGTTTTAGTTATATGAGTTATATTCATGGCTGATATCATCTTTGACATGTCTCTTGAATGTTATAAAAACATAAAGATCCAGTTATGCTGCTTGTATAAGTGTTATACGTCGCTCAAATTTAAATCCGAAAGTTATGAGTGTTATGTTGGAGCAATTAGAATAAGCATAGATTCAACATATGTGCGTGGTTCGATTAGCTAGGTGTGAGTCATGTGACATACCTAGCAATTAGGGTATTTTTGCTTGGTTAGTTTCATGTCATGGAACTCGCAATATAGGGCTCCATTAGCTCGGATTGGCTTGATGTCTGGCAATTAGGGTTTGATGATGACACTTCTACGATTAAGCTTATATGCCGGACACATGCACACCTAGACTTGCATATATGATATATGTTAAGTATCACTCTTGATCAAAGGAATAGAATAATAATGCGAATAAAGTATTAGAAGGCTTTCAAGCTTATTTGTCAATAATCAACAGCTACTTTTCAAAGTTTGAAAATATTCCCCCTTTTTGAGCAAGTCTTATTACCTACTTTCACCAACACAATATTCCTTTTCTCTCTAACCCCCTAGATTTGAAACTTCTATTTGTTTTAAAGTGATAATCTATGGCTAGAATTCTGATTTATCTGATTTTGATAAAAAATAGCTGGGTCACCCAAAAGTGGCCTAACAAATCTACAATTATATGAAGATGGCCACGTGGATATATAATGCGTACAGTATACGAGAATTGATGTAACCAAAAACACGAAAGATGCAAAAACATTACCAAGTTATTGAGACTTTTTTATTTTAGTATAGTTTTTTTGTAAGACAAGAAATCTAGAAGTCATATAGCTCATTTCATTATTACCCGATAGTGTATCAATTTGAGTCTTTGCATTGGAGATGTGAGAATAGTCCCTATTGAGAAAAGGGCGATCTAGCAAGAAAAAATATAATACGCAGGTGATCTCTATTCAGTTCCAATTGATTTGAGTTTGATGAATACAAACTTTACACGAGATGCTATAATAAACATGCATCCCAAATTAAAAGTGGGAAATAGTGCAAATAAGGGTTTAACTAGATTCCCTCCTTAACTCTAGATTACTCCTAGGCCAGCCAAACTTTGAAAACTATCTCCCTCTCTCAACTATTCATCTCTTCAGTTCCATCTCTCTCTCTCTCTCTCTCTCTCTCTCTCTCTCTCCCTCTTTCAACTACTACACCATATCTATATATATATGGTGTAAATAGGTAGACATTATCAAAGGTTTTGAAGCTCATCAAGAGATAGCCTGAAAAAAAAAAAGTATTTCAATTGTACACACACAAGAGAGAGAGAGAGTTATTAATGGGTGCAAATAAGGTGATGGTTGAACCAATAGTTAGCAAAATATATTGTTCTAAAACAAAGACAATTCTAATAGTTAGAAGGAGGCCTCATGTAGTGAATGGTGGAGGTTTTGTTGTAACAAATAGTAACCTAAAAGTTCTATTCAAGGTAGAAGGGTGTGGAACTCTTGGGACCCAAAGAGAATTGCTTGTTAGAGATGGTAATGGAGATAGTTTGCTCCTCATTCGTCAAAAGGTATTGTTTTATAAATCATTCCTCTCTCTCTCCGGAGGCCATCCATCCGCTCTTACAAGGAGAGTTATGTCCGATGCGCTCTAACATATTTTTTTATTTGAATTTGTCAAAGGGGTGAAGGGCCCGATCCTTTACATTAAGGTAAAGCGGAAAATACTAGATAACAAACCCAATAATGAAATTGTAACAACCAAAAATAAGTCCAACTATGCCGGATTCTAATTACACTCCTTTTATCATCCTTCAATATCTTTTGGAAGTCTTTTGGTAGTGCAGCAGGTGGCCTCTCAGTAGTCCTCTAATTGGCCCGCACTTTTGACTGATTTATCTCCCGATAGACATCTTGAATCGAGCATTCCTCTAGTTGCACAAGTTTTTAAAGGATTAGTCGACACGTCGTAACCTTAGTCATTCAGTTTTGGTGTTAGTGGGAGGTATTAGTACAATCGCCCATCACATGAAAATTGGAATTTGTGAAGCAAATATATAAATTTGTCCAATCATTTCCCTGTAAGGTTGTTTTTAAGGAGAGGTAGTAGGCTCAATAAATTTTAACATTTTCTAAAATTTAATTTGCAGGGAGGTCTTGTTGAAGCACTAAGCATGCAAAAGAAATGGAGAGGTTATATGAGAAATTATGAAGGAAATGAGAAGTTGGTATTTAGCTTGAAAGAGCCTAGTACTTCTTCATCTCCCTTATTATGCTTTGTGGGTAAGAAAGTGATTCCTACTGTCAAAGTTGAACCAAGGATGTCCAATAACCATGAATGGGATTTTCAAATTCATGGGTCTTTTCCAAATAAAGCTTGTAGTATCGTAAACTCTAACGGAAACATTGTGGCTCAGGTAACTCGATCATTATCTTTTTCTTATACGCATCTTGTAGAGAGAACTTCGTAAGGAAATGCTCAACAATCCAACAATTCGGTCTACTAGTTAGACAGAAAAACAATCGACATTCTAACATGACAACCCATATCATGGTCCAACTAATTGTTACTATTCTAGACTCTAATCCAAAAGACAGCTTATTGTCAATACTCTTTTAGAGATAAGGTAAGGAATAAACAACCAAACAATTGAGCCCATTACTTAGAGGAGTCACCACATGAAAAAGTTTGACTAAGATCTAAACTTATCTAATTAATGGATTGGATTGGTATTTGGTAAATCCTATAGCAATTTGGGAAAAATGTAATAGTAACGTGTGGAATATGGTTGATTGTGTGTAGGTTGGAGTGTTGAAAGAGGAGAGAGAAAGTGACAAGGATGTGTATAATGTGATGGTGGAAGCAGGAGTTGATCAAGCTTTTGTAGTTGGAATACTTGCCGTGCTTGACAAAATAAATGGGGAATCTACTACTTGCTGATTCTTATTACACTTTAACTTCCTCCTTTATACTATACTTTATATACATAACATATATATACACATTACATGAATATACCCATATATATATATATATATATATATATATATATCCTTATTATATAACTGAAGATGTATGCGTGATGTTACTATCGAGAATATGTTTATTCAATTTGTAAATAAAATTTGAATTTATTGACAAAAGATCGTTTTATCTCAGTTAGTAGTTACTCAGAGCATCTTCAATAAAAGATTCAATTGTCAACAACTGGTAGCCCAATTGGTAAGTGCATCTACTCGGTAAGGAGGAGTCCCCAGGTTCGATCCCATGGAAGTGCAAATCAAGGAATACCGAATTTGAGTATAAATAAAGTAATTTCTGTAGGCTTTAGGTCATTTAATTCGTCAGGCTTTAAACCAGTAGCATGCTTATCATATCGTATCGATGTATCAATGCCTTTGTAATATAACAACGTTTAATTATAAGATATCTCAAGCAGAAACTCAAAATTCAAAATTCTTATTGAGGACTTCAATTGTCAACTCAATACATTTAGGAAACGATAATAAAGCGATTCTTAAAATTTTAAAGTGTTGTATGATGTGTTTCGAATAAGGGATCTCAATAGTACTATATAGAAAAGAGAATCTCAGTTGCAACTTAACACTTAAGACAATTAGATTCTCTTTTTTTTTTGAGTTACGCATTGGAGACACTCTTACGGTTTCAGACTGAACTTTGGGAGGCTCTAACAACCCTCCCATTTTTCGCTGAAAGCACTTTTTTTTCTCCTACATACTAACACACCCATCAATCAAAACTTCTATTCATCCTTCTATTCGGCCCCTTGATCAATCCCCTGCTTGATGTGGCAACATATCACTTGAGTATATACTTTCATCGTTCTTTCTCCATTTGTTCCACCCTCAAGAGATGAATAGAATTTTTGCCCATTAACTTAGCTATACAGAGACGCCTTTCACAAATCAAGGTAGCTATGGAATTTCCACATGGTATTTCTTACCATCCTCTAAAATAAGCCCAATAGGTAATGGGCCTAATCTTACGTCTGAATGAACATGACAAGGGCACCACATAAATTGTCAAGGCCCCCACATAGAAACCAACGCTTTTCTGATGGGAGAAATTAAGCGGGATTCAATTCCAAGTTTTTTCAGCTTTTCCGGCGAAGGGTTTCCCTTCGCCGGATCTCTCTCTTTTATGCTTCCTTTATAGTTTTCTTCCTCTCTTTCTCTCCTTAATCGTTTGATTCGTTCTGGCTATGGTAGTGATTGAGCGAGATCAAACTCTTAACTTTGTTTAGTTTGCTTCAAGATGTTGATTTACCCATTTCCTTCTTTAATCTCGACTTGGATGAAGATTCAATGGATCATACTCTCATTTTGAATCTGGTTTAAGTTTCAACGTTTTTCATCTCCTGTTGCTTCAATTTCTTCAATCAATTCTTCTTCTTCTTCGCCGAAGCCGATGTCAAATCCCATCACATCGTCTTCATCCATGTTTCGATTGAGGGGTTCTAATAATTCTATTTCATGGTGAAATAGGTGTTTGTTTGATGTCTTTTTATCATTTTATCATCATTGAATTTGCTCTATTACAATATGATATGGAACCA
>BEHA01050471.1:12748-44728 GCA_002897215.1 Eschscholzia californica subsp. californica | reverse complement strand
TTTATCAAACTAAAACGAATTAAACTATGAAGCATTAATCAAGAGTTAATCAATAAAAATTATATCTCTAAAAGATCAAAAATGGGTTTCATCGTAAAACCCTAGATGAAGAGTCTTAGCTAATCATGATTAAAGATTAAAATCAATATGAAGAATAAGAGAAAATGGAAGGAAAACAGAACTTTTCTCACTAATTTTCCCACGGTAGCCAAACGCTCCTCTGGAGAAAATTATTCTCCAGCGTCAATGGAAAACTATTTTCCAGTAGCAACTACGAACCAAACACGGTCTTCTTCTCCAACTAAATTCTCTTCTTTCTACTGTTTCTCTTTTCTTTTTTTTTTCTTTTCTCACCAAATGAACAAATAACAATTGATTCACTTTTGTTTTAATACTAATGAGATAACAAAGAGAATGAATATAAACCAATCTTGATATTGATAATAAACCAAAATAAATTTCTCAAAACTCTCTGATTTCTCTCTTTCTCTCACTACAAGCCACTCTTTCTGTTTCTCTTTCACTCTTTCTGTTTCTCACTTTCTCTCACTAAAATAAGAACAATAAATACAAAGAAAAGTAGATGATAATGGTGTTTCTCTCTCTCTCTCTGATTTTCTCTATCGGTTGAGCTTAGAGATGGTGATGTTCTTGACCCCCAAACCGAGATCATCCAAAACTAAGATGATGCTCTGTTTTTATACTTCCATGGCCGGGTCTCTCTCTAAAAATATCTTTCGAAATAAACTTTCCTTCTCAATACATTTCATGTAATTTCTCTCTCTATTCTTCTCTAGATTTCCAATCTCTCTTGGTCTGATTCTATAGAAACTATCCATTTCTCTCACTAGAAATCTCCATCCGAATCCTCTTGCTTTACTGTCAATGAGAAAACCCACATATCCTCTTCAATCCCTCTCGATTCTTTCTCTATCTAAAATATTTCTTCCATGTCCGAAAATCTTCAACAATATTTCCATCTTCACTCTCTCTCTACTGTTCACGTTTCTAAGAGTGAGATGAGAGAGAGAGATGAAGAAGAGAATCGCCCAAATCTGGGAGCCAATACGGTTAAGTTTTGCTGGCCATATAAGAGATGATAATGTGCATCACGGTGTAGCCAAGTGAGATGAGACAACCGGCTGATCTAGCTGATCCACACGGTCCGTCTTTCTGTCCGTCGGATCTACGCGGGGAGTACTGAGGTCATCACGCACTGATACACCAGATCTTGGGCCCTTAGAGTGTCCCGAACAATGTCCCTATGGTCCCGAGGAAATACCAAGACTTCACCCGCGCCGATAGATGCGCGCCACGTGTTATTATGAGATCAATGTTGACCTTACTTTTGACTCAATCTTTGACCAGCTCTAGTTTCCTCATCCGAACTCCGATTTGACTTCCGTTTTCGCCGTTGGATTCGTCCTTGACTCTACTTTTCACCAGAGCTCTGAAATTTCCAGAATATCCTCATCTTCAAATGACCAAAATGCCCCTCGAGTATCTTTTTCTCGTTTTTATCTGTTTTTCGTATCAAACTCCGTAAATGAGACCTGAGAAAGAAAATCAAACAAATCATCAGAGTAACCGCTCGAACTGGACTAACTAACCCGAGTTAAGAGAGTCAGATGGGACATGTTTCATGTCTCATCATGACGTCATTTAATATTGAGATATCTCAAGAAGAAACTCAATACTTGAGATTTCATTTGAGGATCTCAATTGACCACTCAATATTAAAAGCAAATCCTCCATTGGGGACATGCAAGGTTTAAAGAAACTCAATTTAGCCACATTCTTAAAATCGCGATTGGAAAGTTGATTATTTTTTCTTTTTAGTTTTGCATTGGAGATGCTCTTATGGCAAGATTTTCCTTTCCTTCTATTTTAGGGTTCATATCGGAACTTGTGAAGGTGAGTTATGTTTGTTTCTCATAAGAGATTCCATTAGTTTTACCATCTTTTAATCTTCATTACCTTCCATAATCTTCAAGTTATTAGTGTTCCGACCAAATCTGCAAACGAATTAATGGAGTTTTTCGATGTAGACACTAAGTCTTAGAATTAGCACCCACAAGTCGCGGGGAGAGTTCTTAAAGAAAGGCAATAGTATTTATTCCAGTTGGCAACCACATCTTCATTCTAATTGCAATATCCTAACAAACATGGCAATTAGATCTTAGTTTCAAGAGAGAATAATTAGAAAAGAAAAATCAATGGAGTTTGGTTGTTGATGACTGGTTCAACTGTAGTTTTACAACTAAAATAAATAAATCCGACAATAAAATCTAGAATCAAAGTACAAGCAAAGCTAGAAACAAAATCATGTTGTTGATGACATGATCATCTAATTGATTGCGTCACTTTAGATACAATAACCACTCAAAATCTACAACGGCGACCAAGCTTTGTTTGTGAACCTATATATGAAATTTCTCCAAAACAGATTAATCATTTTTCAAGACTTCTTTTTTTTCTTTCAAACCATTTCAAGAAAAACTACATTAATCAGTTAAGCAAATCATAGGGAAAAAAGAATCGAGAAACTTAGACAAAGTGGTGATTTTTTCCTTTGAACAATAAGAGAAAGAAGAGATAAAATTTAAAGCGAGAAGGTACGTAAGTGTGAGTTTGACGAGCTTAGAGGGACAAATAAAAAAAGAAAAGAGTTAATTCCTATTTGACCCCCTACTTTGTAACCAGCTTCCTTTATAGCCCTTTATTTTCTATAAATTCAAATATGACCCTCTTTTTTTATGCAAATGTCCTAACTACCATTCCTTTAAATATTTTTTTCAAATAAAACATTAATTCCACCTCATTCCCCTCTCCACCACACGTCTCTCCATGTCACCTCTCTCTCTCCACCTCACTTCTCTTCCCAACTCACTCCTCTCTCTCTCTCTCCAACTCACTCCTCCCTCTCTCCAACTCACTCCATGTCACCATGTCAGAGAAGGTAATGGTGAGTTGGAGAGAGAGAGGTGAGTTGGGAAGAGAGGTGAGGTGGAGAGAGAGAGAGAGGTGACGTGGAGAGACATGAGTGGTGGAGAGGGAAATGAGGTGGAATTAATGTTTTATTTATAATTTTATTTTGAAAAAATATTTAAAGGAAGGGTAGTTAAGACATTACATAAAAAAATGGTGCTATATTTGAATTTACAGAAAATAAAGGGTAATAAAAGAAGCTGATCACAAAATATGAGGCCAAATAGAAAATAACTCAAAAGAAAAATACGCACATAGAGAAAATGTGAGGACGAGATAATCGAAGTAAGGGTAAAAAAAGTATAATTGGGAAATTTTGCAAACTCTTATTGCATTGGGCTCACCAAAACTAACATTTTGGACCTGCACCTACATATATCCTGGCCTCGGTCTTACGCTAAATAAGGTCCTACTCTTTAAACCAAATCATCAAAAGGCGTATTAGATATATATCCAGAACATGCTAAGTGTACTCGTCTTAATTGTTACATTTTTTTTTGTTGAAATGCCCTTAATTGTTACATGATAAGTCACTTTTTTTTTTGGATGAGATACATGATAACTCAATTAGTTAAAATACATTGGAGATTGTAATCAAACATTGGATTCTTTTGTCTTCTAACAAAGAGTTGTCATCAAATCACAATTTTGTGCACAAAGCCCTCTAGAAGATATTGGGTGAAAAATTGACTTTCAACTCATAGTTTGAGGTCCACCACCCTTTGGTGTACTGGTAGGTCATTCCTCTTAAATCTATGAGGTCTTGGGATCGAATATCGATGGAAGCAGTTTATCACCAAGATTTATTATATCTAATCTAGACAATAAATAAAATAGATGTTGTCGGACTAAAGTCACTCGTAATCGATGTCTCAAAAAATAAACTCATAGTTTGCGATTTCGGGCAAATTAAAAACCGTTTACGAAAAAAAATGTGAAAATAAAAAAGAAATCACTTTGTTTTTGCCGGAATCCTTTGTCCGGAAAATTAGACGAAAAATTTGCAAACATTCAATCTATCTTATTAAACTTGTAACTGTAATTCTTAAAACATCAAGATCATATCAAATCCAACTTCCAACAACTATCCAACCAATTACAATATCTATACATACAAAGATAACTAGATAGAAATAGATGCACAGAAAGAGAAACGCCCCCAATTTTTTCAAGCACAACCACATGGATTTTCCAAATCTAAAGCTTCATCACCATCATCTTCACTCCTAAATAACAAATACCCAAACCCTAACCCTAAAACAATAGCTATAAAAACACCTCCATTATAAGACATAACAGCAAGCATCAACAAATACCCAATTGCTGCGTTAACTCCAACTAAGGTTGCGTTTAAAAATCTCCTCGGTTTCTTACTGAATCTAGAGATCAACAAAGGGGTATCAATCGAAGATGGATATTGTTTTCCCAAGATCTTTAATTTGATTCTTCGATCTTCCATGTATTGGTAAAAAACAGAGAAAAGGAAACAGACTAGAAGAGTTAAAGCGTAACTTAACCATGAATTAGTTCTCCATGAATCTAATAAGAGTGTGACGTTTTTACCCCAGTAAAAGGTCATATGCATCATCTTTTCTTGAGGGTAGATTTCGATTTGGAATTTGAGTTGCAGAGATGAAGAAGAGGAGAAGCTGTTGATTAGAAACAATGGAGTTTCTTCGTATAGAGAGAAAAACGTGGTCGTTGAAACCTAATTTTAGAAATACCCTTCAAGATAGAAACTATTACAGTTTCACAGTCATTATATAGGAGATAATTGAAGGGTAAAAAAGGTATAAAATTAGGTTGTGTAGTACAAGCCTACAAGGAGAACTAACCATATGACATCATTTAATGTTGAGATATATCAAGAAGAAACTCAATATTTGAGATTCCTTTTGAGTATCTCAATTGACCACTCAATATTAAAAACAAATATACCCATCTAGGAAATGACACCTAAGAGCATCTCCAATGCAAAACTTAAAAAAAACTCTATTTGACTTATGTGTTGAGTCTCAATTGAGATTCTCTTTCCTATGTGGCTAACTTGAGTGTCTCTAATTCAAGTCCTTCTCCAATGAAACACTCTAAAAAACTCTAATAGATACAAAAAGCTTTCTATTGGTCCAAAAATTAAATTTGATGACTAGGACACTTAAGACTCTCAAAAGAGATCTCAAAAATAGAGTTTCTAGTTGAGACATCTTAAAACTTAATGCTTCCACATCATCTTAAGATCTCAATTGAGTTTTGCATTGGAGAGGGTTTTTTCTCAAAAAAAACTCTAAACTCCTAGGTGGCACTTAAGATTTTAATATTGAATCTTGCATTGGAGATGCTCCAAGTTATTTTAAAGTTTTTAGAGTGTTGCATTGGAGATGTCTTTTGAATTGAGTATCTCAATATTGACATCTAGTAAGGAGAAATTCAATTGAGCCTTAACACATAAGACAATTTGAGTTTTTTCGAGTTTTGCATTCTCCAATGCAACCCTCAAGTTGAAAAACTTAAAGTGCCACCTAGGATCTTGAGTTTTTTGTAACAAACTCTCCCCAATGCAACACTCAATTTGGATCTCAAAATGATGTGGCGTCATTTAATATTTAGATATCTCAGGAAAAAAGTTAATACTTGAGATTTATTTTGAGGATCTCAATTGACCACTTAATATTAAAAGCAAGCCTAACCATCAAGAAAATGACACATAAGTTACTTTTAAGTGTTTAGAGTGTTGCATTGGAGATGTCTTCTGAATTAAGGATCTCGACATTGAATCCAGGAAAGAGAAACTCAATTGAGCCTTGACACATAGGACAATTTGAATTTTTTTTTTTAATTTAGCATTAGAGCATCTCCAATGGGACACTCAAACTTTAACTCTTAGAGTGCCACTTAGGATTTTTACAGTTTTTGTTAAAAAATCACCTCTAAGAGCATCTCCAATGGGACACTCAATCTCTAGCTCTTAGAGTGCCACATATGACTTTTTTGAATTTTTGTTAAAAAACCATCTCCTATGGAACACTTTGTTAGACACTCTATTATGAGGTGAACACATTTGTTATATAGTGTTTAGAGAGAGAAACTCTAAAACTAGAGTATCTCTTTGAGACTCTCTAAGTGTCACTTTAAAATCTAAACCAATAGAAACCTTTTCTTTTCAACTACTTTTCTATATTCAATTTAAAAGTGACATGTGTATTAAGTAGAGAGATTTTAGAGATCTTCATTGGAGACGAAATAAATTTAGAGTGTATTTATATTGACACTAGGAAAGAGAATCTTAATCTGACACTTGACAACTAGACTTTTAGAGTGTTTATTAGAGTGTCCCATTGGAGATGCTCTAATGGAACACTCTATTTGACACTCCATGATGATGTAGGAGCATTCATTATAGACAGGGACGGAACCAGAACTTTCGTTGGGGAGGGGCCAACTTTTCTAGTCATAGACAAATTTGAGAAATTTATACACAAATAAGTCATAGAGGTTAAACGCAAACATCAATTCTATTCCTTTCAAAACTAGCGCTTAAAAAATATCAACTCTCTTCAAAATTACCAATTAAGTCATAAAGATTAACCACAAGTAAAAAAATAATATGGTACTAGTACAAGTCTACAACTGATAGTTTTTTCTCTTTAATGTATTAAAATAGAACTTGTTGCTCCTTCAAATTTCTAAAATCATTTATAATGGATTATGTGTTAAACTTCTGAACGATTTCTTTTTCATTGTACAAAATCAAATAATCTTAGAAAAAATATGATTTATTTAATAAACGTACCTGCTTTTGAATTACGATTTGAGCGACCACCGATTTTGGGTAATGAGAGACAAAGTTTGGATGACTTAAATTGATTCTTCTTTACAATTGGAATCAATATAAATTAACAACTAGAAAAACAACTGAAACTTGAAATAATATAAAAATAATAAAAACTTGAAATATAGAAAATTAATTATTTGGGCGGTGAAACTTGGAAGTTATGAAGTAAGAATAGGTCACGAGAAATGTTATATACACTCACAATTTCTACTTGTCACATTCACATATCCTTTTACTACAAAAAAGATTACCTTAGATGTAATTATATATAACAAAAATGGTGAGTGTGTTTAAAGATTCCCTTAAGTAATCGTTTATTTGAAGTTGGACCTCAATTTTGGGTTGGGGAGGGGCCAATAGAATTGAATAGGACAAGGATGTTAGGTGGCATTTGTTTAGAATGGTTAAGAGCCAGAAGGGGCCATGGCCACTCCTGGCCTAAACCTACATACGTCCCTGATTATAGAGACACTCTAAAACTAGAGTGTCTCTTTGAGACTCTCTAAGTGTCACTTTAAAATTTAAACCAATAAAAACCTTTTATTTTTAACTACTTTTTTCTTATTCAATTTAATAATGACATGTGTATTAAGTAGAGATATTTTAGAGATCTCATCGGAGACCAAAAATTTTTAGAGTGTCTCTATATTGTCACATAGGAAAGAGAATCTCCATTGACACTTGACAACTAAATTTTTAGAGTATTTGTTAGAGTGTCCCATTGGAGATGCTTTAAGTCCACCTAAGATTTATTGAGTTAAAAAAAAAACTTAAAACTCTAAGTCCACCTAAGATTTATTTGAGTTACAAAAAAAAACTTTTTCCAATGCAACACTTAATTAGGGTCTCAAAATGATGTAACATCATTGAATGTTGAGATATCTCAAGCAGAAACACAATATTTGATTTTTCTTTTGAGTAGCTCAGTTGTCTTGAGCAACCCACTTAATATTTTAAACCAAGCTTTTCTCCGTACCTAATTTATTTTTATTAGATCAATGAATGTCATGTGCATTAGAGTCCTTTTTTAGACCTCCATGGGGGACATGCAAGATTTAAAGAAACCCAATTTAGGCACATTAAAAAAATCTCGATTGGAAAATTGATTATTTTTTCTTTTTAGTTTTGCATTGGAGATGCTCTTATGGCAAGATTTTCTTTTCGTTCTTTTTTAGGGTTCATATCTGAACTTGTTAAGGTGAGTCATGTTTGTTTCTCATAAGAGATTCCATTAGTTTTACCATATTTTAATCTTCGTTACCTTCCATAATCTTCAAGTTATTAGTGTTCCAACTAAATCTGCAAACGAATTAATGGACTAAGTCTTAGATATATCACCCACAAGTCGCGGAGAAAGTTCTTAAACAAAGGCAATGGTATTTGTTCCCGTTGGCAACCAAATCTTCATCTAATTGCAATATCCTAACAAACATGGCAATTAGATCTTAGTTTCAAGAGAGAAAAAATAGAAAAGAAAAATCAATGGAGTTTGGTTGTTG
This sequence comes from Eschscholzia californica subsp. californica, assembly GCA_002897215.1. Lineage (NCBI taxonomy): Eukaryota > Viridiplantae > Streptophyta > Magnoliopsida > Ranunculales > Papaveraceae > Eschscholzia > Eschscholzia californica. The sequence goes on along the minus strand of BEHA01050471.1, from coordinate 36,409 downwards.
ATGACTGGTCCAGACGTAGTTTTACAACTAAAATAAATAAATCCGACAATAAAATCTAGAATCAAAGTACAAGCAAAACTAGAAACAAAATCATGTTGTTGATGACATGATCATCTTATTGATAGGGTCACTTTAGATACAATAACCACCCAAAATCTACAACGGCGACCAAACTTTGTTTCTGAACCTATATATGAAATTTCTTCAAAACACATTAATCATTTTACAAGACTTCTTTTTTTCTTTCAAACCATGTCAAGAAAAACTAGATTAATCAGTTAAGCAAAACATAGGGCCAAAAGAATCGAGAAACTTAGATACAGTGGTGGTTTTTTCCTTTGAACAATAAGGGATTGAAGAGACAAAATTTAAAGCGAGAAGGTACGTAAGTGTGAGTTTGACGAGCTTAGAGGGACAAATAAAAAAGAAGAGTTAGTTCCCATTTGGCCCCCCTACTTTGTGACCAGCTTCCTTTATGGCCCCTTTATTTTCTGTAAATTCAAATATGACCCACTTTTTTGATGTAAATGTCCTAACGACCCTTCCTTTAAATATTCTTTTAAAATAAAATTATAAATAAAACATTAATTCCACCTCATTCCCCTCTCCACCACACATGTCTCTCCACGTCACCTCTCTCTCTCTCTCCACCTCACCTCTCTTCTCAACTCACCTCTCTCTCTCCAACTCACTCCTCTCTCTCCAACTTACTCCACTCTCTCTCCAACTCACCATTACCTTCTCCGACGAAAGTCGCCGGTCGGTGACCTTCAAATTTTTTTCTCTCATCTCTTTCTCTCTAAACACTCCGGCGAAGGGGGTTTTCCTTCGCCAAAGTGTTTACAAAGAGAGAGAGGAAAAAATTTAAAGGTCGCCAGCCGGAAAATTTTCCGGCCGGCGACTTCGTCAGAGAAAGTAATGGTGAGTTGGAGAGAGAGAGAGGAGCGAGTTGGAGAGAGAGAAAGGTGAGTTGGGAAGAGATGTGAGGTTGAGAGAGAGAGAGAGGTGACGTAGAGAGACATGTGCGGTGGAGAGGGAAATGAGGTGGAATTAACTTTTTATTTTGAAAAAATATTTAAAGGAAGGGTAGTTAGGACATATACATACAAAAATAGAACCATATTTGAATTTACGGAAAATATAAGGCCATAAAGGAAGCTGGTCACAAAGCAGGGGGCCAAATAAGAAATAACTCAAAAGAAAAATGCCCACATTGAGAAAATGTGAGGAGGAGATAACCAAAGTAAGGGTAGAAAAGGTATAATTGGAAATTTTGCACTCTTGTTACATTGGGCCCATCAAAACTAACATTTTGGACCTGCACCCTACATATGTCCTGGCTTCGGTCTTAAGCTAAATAAGGTCCTACTCTTTAAACCTAATCACAAAAGGCCTATTAGATATATATCCAGAACATGCTAAGTGTACTTGTCTTAATTGTGACATGATAATTCACTTAGATAAAATACATCGGAGATTGTAATCAAACATTGGATTTTTTTGTCTTCTAACAAAAAGTGGTCATCAAATCACAATTTTGTGCACAAAGCCCTCTAGAAGATATTGGGTGAAAAATTGACCCTCAACTCATAGTTTGAGGTCCACCAATCTTTGTTTTAGCGGCAGGACATTCTTCTTATATCCATGAGGTCTTGGGATCGAGTATCGATGAAAGCAGTTGATCATCAATATTTATTCCATCTAATCTAGACACTAAATAAAATAGATGTTGTCGGACTAACATCACTTGTAATCGATGTCTCAAAAAATAAACTCATAGTTTGCTATTTCCGGCAAACAAAAACCGTTTACGAAAAAAAAATTAAAAAATTGGAAAAAAATCACTTTGTTTTTCCCCCGAACCCTTCGTCCCGAAAATTAGACCAAAAATTTGCAGAGATTCAGTCGCTATCTTATTAAACTTGTAATTGTAATTCTTAAAAACATAAAGATCATATCAAATCCAACTTCAAACAACTATCCAACCAATTACAATATCTATACATACAAAGATAACTAGATAGAAATAGATCCAGAGAGAGAAAGAGAAACCCCCCCAATTTTTTCAAGCACAACCACATGGATTTTCCAAATCTAAAGCTTCATCATCACCATCATCTTCACTCCTAAACAATAAATACCCAAACCCTAACCCTAAAACAATAGCTATAAAAACACCTCCATTATAAGACATAACAGCAAGCATCAACAAATATCCAATTGCTGCGTTAACTCCAACTAAGGTTGCGTTTAAAAATCTCCTCGGCTTCTTACTGAATCTAGAGATCAACAAAGGGGTATCAATCGAAGATGGATATTGTTTTCCCAAGATCTTTAATTTGATTCTTCGATCTTCCATGTATTGGTAAAAAACAGAGAAAAGGAAACAGACTAGAAGAGTTAAAGCGTAACTCAACCATGAATTAGTTCTCCATGAATCTAATAAGAGTGTGACGTTTTTACCCCAGTAAAAGGTCATATGCATCATCTTTTCTTGAGGGTAGATTTCGAATTGGAATTTTGAGTTGCAGAGACGAAGAAGAAGAGAAGCTGTTTATAAGAAACAATGGGGTTTTTTCGTACAGAGTTAGAGAGAAAAACGTGGTCGTTGAAACCTAATTTTAGAAATACCCTTCAAGATAGAAACTATTACAGTTTCACCGTCATTATGTAGGAGAGAATTGAAGGGTAAAAAAGGCATAAAATTAGGTTGTGTAGTACAAGGAAAAGTAACGAGATGAGTTATAGTATATTGTACTACATGCCCACCTCGTTATCTCAATATGAGAAAGGAGATCTAAAGGGCCCACCTTAATCCTTTTCCAATCCACTTTTTTGAGATTTTTGACTGTTTGAGTACAATAAGGATTTAGTAAGGGCAAGTCTACCGTGGGGTTCCGGTTACCAATTTTGAGAGCTTCTAAATTTTGGGAGTTCTAGAACTTTTCTTACTTTCAAAGTCGGGTTCCAAACAGGGGCTCTCAAATCCAAATTATAAATTGTTATAATTAAAATTCATTAAAATTAATTAAGATTTAATTCATAACTAAATTTATATATAATTAAAACTACTAAAATAAAACGTTAAATTTTTTAAAAATTAGTGTAATTCATATTCATCCAGTTTGTCAATAATTTCCTATGAATAACAAGTTGTTCGGGATTCATGTTTGAAGTATCTTTGTCCATCAAGTCTATTCCAATTTGCATCCGTAGATTTTCTTCTTTTAGGCGTTGAACGTTGTTGGCATCCATTTACACGTCTAATTCTTTGTTTTTCTCGTCTAATTGTTTGTTTTGAACGACTAGACTTTCTTTATGTGCATTTATGGAGTCATTGAGAAGTTTATCTCTAGTTTTCTAATTTGCATTTCTCTCCTTCCAAAACTCAATTGCTGTAAAATTTTCACCACTTTTGGTTTTATCTCTAGCCTCTTTGCTTGCTTTTCTTCCAAGTGGTCTTTGTTGGATTGTAGAGGGAGATCCTTCGTCTTGATCCGAAGAAGGTTTTCTTTTGTCTGACGTATATTGAGATAAGTTTGATGACCATTTGGGATGGTCTTTCAAAATTTTATAACAATGTTCAAACTTAAAAGGTTTGTCGCCATTGTTTCGTTTATACAATTCATATGCGGACTTCAACTGCAAAATAAAAATTTTAATTTCAAATATGTTGTCAAAAAATTTATAACAATTCATTTGGGATGGTCTTAAGAGTAAGCACTCGATCATAATCATTTTCTCCGCTTTTTGGGTTCGTTTGCAACAATGACAAATGCCCACAAAACTTCGCGCGTTGCTTGTTAATTTCGCTCCAACAACATTTAAGACCCTTTGAAGCACGGTTTTTGGTTGGTACGCTCGTTGAAGTGTTCAACAATTGATGGGCCTAAAAAGTTTCCTAAATAGGTCACCACCCGCAAGTATACGGGCGTCAAGTGATAATTCCGGTAAGTCTGGTTCGTTCCTCAGAGACTAAGTCAATCTATTCTAAATCCTATGACTAATAAGGTTTTCTTTGAAATTGGTTTTTCTTTTTAAAATTGATTTTCTTGCAATTTAATTAACAAAGACAAATAAAAATTGTAAATGAATTGATGGGAGAGGTAGCCTAGGGTTTCGAATCCATTCTAATCATGCATAGACCTCGAATTAAATTTTATATCTTTTATGAATCAAAATACTAAGTTCTTATCAACTCTAACTATTATCTATCAACTAGCAAGTATCCACCATTAAAGAACCTAACCTAAACATGGTGGATCAAGCTTCAAGAAGCATAGGTAATGAAAGACAAGTCATGATTCAATGATCGACTAACAACTAAGAAGTATAAATCATTAAAGGTGTCACTCTAAATATGATAAATCAACTCAAGAATATTAATCGATGAATAAATCATGAACAAAGTTTGAAAGAAATCAATACATGAAGCATTTAATTTATCAAAATAATTGTCTAATAAGCATAATTAGAACTTCATCAAAACCCTAGACTAAAGGAAAATTAGCTACTCTTGAGATAAGAGATAAACATTTAAAAATATATAAATAGGAGAGTAAAGAAACTTAATTTTCCTTCTAATTTGCAACCAAACAGGCCCTAGAAGATGTATTTTCCTGCTGTTTTCCCAGAATTCTGCCAAACACACCCTCAGGGAAAACGATTTTCTCGTCTTCCCGGAAATGGATTCCCTGTGGGAAAATTATTTTCCTCACCTGTCTTTTTTCTCTCTCTCTACTTTTTTCTCCTTCTTTCTCTCTCTAAGACAGTAATATAACTCTCCATTTCTCTCTCTAATCAAAACAGTACAGAAAGGAGAAGAAGAAGATAATTTCACTGGATTTTATAATAAACTCAATCTTTTTCTCTCTCTACAAAACAATATCTCTCTTTCTCTTCAACTCTTTCAATCTAAACCACTCTCTCTCACTAAGAAAAGGAGAAAGAAGAAGAAGAAGAAACAGAAACAAAATCTCTCAATTTTCCCTCCCTCTCTTGCTCTCGGTTTTCAGCTTTAATGACCGAACTCAAAGATGAGATGATGATCTCTCTCTTTCTTAGCCGAGAGCTGTTCTTTTTCTTCCTGTTTCTCTAGCTGTGGGAAGAGATGATTAATGGTCCTCCCAAAACCGAGCTCCCCCCGAGTGATGATCCTCACTGTTTCTTATAGCCGAGCCTCCATCACTCTCTTTCTTTCCATTTCCATGAAAATCTCCTCCAAGAACGTTTCTCTCTCTCCATAAATAGCTCTTCTCAATCGGCCAGCTCTTATTTCCTCTCTCTCAAATTCAATCAACACCGACCCTCTTTCCATTTCTATTCTCTGTTGAGAACTCAACAAGGAATGAAATCCTTGTTTTCCTTTTCTTTCTTTTTTTAAAAAGAAAACAAAGATAAGAGAAGAAGAAAGGGATAAGTACTGCCTGGTTGTCATCGGCTTAACCGCTGTTATGTGCAACGATCCCCTACATCGCTGCCTATCGAGAGAAGAAACAGCAACCGTCTGATCTGGTTGCATCGATTCAAGCTCCGTTGGATTTCCGCAGGGAGTACTGAAGTAAGGATATGTAATGCACCGAATCATGTTTCTAGGAAAGCCCAAGTACCGTCCCGCTTCACCAGAATGTATCCCGCTTACGATCCGTGCCTCAGATCTGTTGCACTCCTGCGCGCCACATGTATGAGGGGTTCTTTGCTGACTTTGGTTGACTCAACTTGACTCCAACTTTGACCTGCTCCATTTATCGCATCCGGACTCCGATTCCACTTCCGCCGCTGGGTCCATATTGGACTCTACTTTCACATGAGCACTAATATTGACCAGAATACCCTTGTCATTAAAATGACCAAAATGCCTCTCAAGTATGTCTTTGTCACGACGTTTTCGCATCGAACTCCGTAAATGAGACCTGAGAAAGAAAATCAAACAAATCATTAGAGTAACCGCTCGAACTGGACTAACAAGCCCAAGTTAAGTAATTAAGATGAGACATTTTCATGTCTCATCAACAATCTTGTTCCAAAAAGTACCCTCTCTTTGATCATTACCAATAATCGCATTGGTGGCAATATGTAAATAAGCATTAACGAGCGCATTATCATCTACATGAGTATAACGCTTAGGAGTTACCAATGAATTCGGCGTTTCATTAAAATTAAAAGTTTCTTCGACCCCATCATTCGATAAACCAACTTCCTCGTAATTATGTAATATATCTAGAAAGCTTTCATTATTGCTAAAGCTGTCATTAGTGCTATATTGGGAGTTTGGACTAGCCATTGAAGTTAGAAAAAGATGATACAAAGTTGACGATGAAGAAAGAAGATGGATTGAATAGAGAGAAGTTGTAGATAGAAAAGAGATAGGTGGTAGGAGTATGGAGGAATTGATAGAGAGATAACAAAATTGGAGAGAAAGAGGTGATGGGTAGTATTGGGGTGGATCCTCTTTAATAGGGGATCCACCCCAATACTACCGTTGGGGACTCCCAACGGTACTCTATTGGGGCTGGGAGCCCCCCAGCTCGGGCTCCCAAATGGGAGCCCTGGACATTTGGGAGCCACCCCCCACCCCCCCAACCTTAGACTCGCCCTAAGCACACAAAAGTAAAGACAACATGAAGGGAATGACCAAATGCGGGAGGGGTTATAAGCATAGAAGGGGCGCCTATAAAACCTCACTCAAATGAAATGGGAGATCTCGAATGAAAATTTGGAAGTTTTATAGGTCACGCCCAATATTGTTTAAGGGTCACTCCATGAACCCATGACTTGGTCAATTTTCATTTACCATATTTGGTTAAAGGGTCCAATGGGTTACAATATCCACTTTTATCGTGTATATCATCTACATTAGTAATTTTCCTATCTCAACCCTAAATATTTCCAAACCTCAAATCTCTAAACATCCTTAATCCCACTTTTCGTAGAATTAGTAAATGACTTAAAAAAATCAATTCTCGGACAAGATTCAATCTCCAAAGAGATATATTAACATTCTCCAATACAGTTTACATGTGTTTATAATCTATTTGTTCGTTATATGAAAAAAAAAATTGTAGAACACGAAGGCCCATTCGGTCTAGTACAACCGAATTTTTAATGGCACGATTGGGGTGTGCTCGTATAGATGATGATTCAAAAATATCATTATTGGAAGGCCAAATCAAAGATTTCCAGATTTCATATGTTACTGGAGCAAAATTCGATTAACAAATATAGATTTTTCTAAGACATTTCGGGCATGTCGCACCATTTTGTTAAGACATGTGACTGTAGAGGTCCACCTATTTTGGAACCTTATTCAACACGACTAGCTTTTGGACTTTTATTCGGCGACCTCGAGTCGAAATATGAAATAATTTCAAACTAGAATGGGATGTCTAATCTATAAAGGGTACATTTACCACATCTGGATAGAGCAAAATAATAGGGTGTTTCGAGGACTTAGCAAACAGACGAGTCAGATCTTACAAGCAGTGACCAGCGATGTAAAAATCAAAGTGGCTGCTTGGAAAAAACCTCCAAAATTTACTAGTGAGGCCCAACATATCCTTACACGTTGGAACCTTGACATACCACTATCGATAAAGGCACCAACGACTTGTAGATGGCAAGGCCCAACAGGTGATGAGGTGATTGTAAATACAGACGGGGCTTTTACTGATACTTGGGGAGGATACGGTGCAATCCTAAGGAATAACGAAGGGGATTCGATATTGGTGGCAGCAGCTTCAACGGAAAGACATTCGGTGATAACGGAAGAATTGCAAGGGGTGCGACTGGGACTCAAATTGGCAATCCAACAACACAAGCAAAAAATAAAGATCGCCACCGACTCTGCACTCACAGTACAGTTACTTATGAACCCACAGAAGGAACCACCTCGGCGACTCACGAGGATAGTTAGAGAAATTCATAACATGTGGTCACGGCTAGAGGTGTGCTTAATAGTACACGTGTTCCGAGAGACGAATCAGGCGGCGAATTCCCTTTCGCAACTGAGACCTAGTATGGGGTTTACCGAGATACTACCAGAAATGTTTTCCGACAATCTAAGGAAGATAGTAAGAGAGGATAAACAAGGTGTAATTAGAGTGAGGTATGCTTAGAGAGTAACATTGTTTTTATTAGCATAGTAGTTAGTATTGCCACACATTGTTAGTTTGGCTTCATTATTTTTTTCTTTTTGAACATCTAGATTCTTTCTTTGTATAGGGTCAGGGCCCATAACCTCGTTGACTATTTCAAATAAAAAAAATGACCCTGTCATGCCCTAGGTGCAGCCGAGGTATATGTTACCCTGACCCGAATCGCCTGTCAAGCCATGTAGGTCGTGCTTAGGCGGAGTACCAGGCCAAGCCTAGTGCGTCTTTGTGCCCAACACATACCTTAGCCTATCTCTCAACCACTTTGGCCGATACTCGCACCTTTGCCTTTGTAGTCGCATCTGTAAATATATTAGATGCGCTAAGTGTGTCACTCGTTATGGAGTCCCGTCACGATTAGACGCAAATAAATAATTTGACTCACATAATGTAGTTGGTTTCTTGCTAAACAGTACGACCACTAAAGTGCCTGAACTTAAGGATCTTCATCAATCAATTCTTTCAACCATTTGATCGCATTGCCATCTTGATTAAAAGGCATTTTCTTCACTTTGGATTATCGATATCCTTAACTTTATTTTGCACCACACTTATCGATAGTTATAATTTGATTCCCATTTTTTTAATTGTCTCGAACCCTTGACCTCTAAAGTGGAATACCGAACTTCTTACCAATCCGACCAAGGTTGTTGACCATTTGATTCCCAGTTTAACTCCATTATTTTACATTTTAATCCTAGTTATAACTGAACCTAAGTTGGTGTTAACCATCATTTGTCAAAATTTTGTTTGCCATTATCGCATTAAGACGAAGTTGAATTTTGAGCAAATCTTTCCTCAACTAAGTGAATGTTTGCATAGCATAAGAAGGATAGTTGATGTTAAGTTAAAACAATAAACAGGAAACGTGAAGCTTCTAAGCAACTTTATATCACTCATTAGAAGACACCAACTACACACCAACTACACATAAATTCAAATGCAACTTTGAGTTCTCCTTTAAATCTATCACCGAAGTTGCTATAGGAACAATTTTTCATAATCATAATGGTATTTGTTAGGACAAAACATGTAATCCAAGTAAAGCAATAAAAATAAAGAACAATCACACAAGAGATTTACGTGGTTCGGTTGGTGAGACCTTCTCATCGGCGACAACGGTGTGATGATTTCCACTATGATAAGCAAACAAGTTACAAAAGAGATTCGTGAGAATTAGACACAGATATCTCCTAGGGTTTTAGTTTATATAGCTACTAAAACCCTAATCCCACCAACACACCGCCTCACCGACTCTCTCTTTCTAAATCCGAAATGCACATGGATATGCTAACACTAATAACCGACATAAGCCGCATTCCAACTCTGTCTCGGTGCCCTGCTTCACATACCAGCTCTGCCTCGGTGATCATCGATCCTTGCTAACGGGTCCAAAATTCCGCATCGAAACCGAAGCGGGTTGGCGGCTCGTAAACCGGGTTAGATATTAAACCCATATTCAAGACACTTTCAACGGTATACATATTGTAGGAAAACCTGTCTTCATCATATGCAGATATGTATGAAGGTGAGGCTTTGGCGGCGCTAATGCTATAATTATGGCCAAACAAATGCAGGTTTTGAAACTAATTTGGGAAGAGACTCGAGAAACATCATTGATTGACTGAATGGGACGAAAAATGATACTATGCCCGACAATTTTCCCGGTCAAATCCCGACAGATCTACATTGCGTGCCACATCTAGTAGAGCTATGATATGCTTTAAAAAGCGGCGCCTAGTCGCCGGCTAGGCGCCGCTTACACGGTAATCGGCAGTAAGCCGATCGACTAGGACTCGTTGTCCTAGTCGAATCCAGAAGCCGAGTTAGCCGGCGCCTGGAAGCCGACTAGGGCCGAGTCGGCTAGGCGCCGACTAACTCGGCCAGACAGCAGCTTCGTTTTTTTTTTTTTTTTTTTAAAAAAAACCCAACTTAAACCTAAGTTTTTCACTTGGGTTTAAGTTCTAACCTAAACCAGCCGCCCCCCTCTCTCTCTCTACTATTTCTTGCAAAGATTTGAAGCTTTTACAAAGATTTTAAGATCTACAACCTCCATCCAAGTAAGTTTCTCTCTCTAAACCTAGTTTTTCTTCTGTTTCTCTCTCTAAATAACTTAATACTTGTTTTTCATCTTTAGTTCTCTATTTTTTTTGCTCTCTAACATATATAATTAGTTGTGTTGTGTATCTAATGGTTGAATCATGATATAATATAGGTTTATAGGTTGATTTTGCTCTCTAACTTTTATAGTTAGTTGATATTCTTGATAGGGTTTAGGGTTTATGGACTAATTTTGTTCTCTAACTTCTATATTTGATATAATATATGTTTATGGGTTGAATTGCTCTCTAACTTCTATAGTTAGTTGATATTCTTTATAATGTTTATGGTTTATGAACTAATTTTGCTATCTAACTTCTATGATTAGTTGATTTTCTTTGTAGGTTTGTATTTCTAATGTGTAAATCATGTCTGTAATTGATATAATATAAGTTTATGGACTAATTTTGTTCTCTAACTAGTAACTTCGATAATTGGTTGAATCATGATATTCTTTATTGTTTTGCTCTCTTTGTTCTTTTTGTTATTTAGGTATTTTTCATAGTTTCCATCGATGGATTCTATTGGTTCTGGTGCTTCGAGTGCTCCTGCTTTGGTAAGGAAATCGGGAGATATGGCATGGGAATGGGGAGAATGTCGGGATGCTAATAATTTGAATTTAGTTTGGTGCAAACTATGTAACAAGAAGATGTCCGGAGGCATTTATAGATTGAAAGAGCATCTTGCTCATAGAAAAGGGAATGTGAAGGGATGTAGCAAGGTTACTGAAGAGATAAAGAAAGCAGTTCAAAACGCCATGACTGAGGTAACAAAGAAAAGATTGGAGAAGGCTAGAGTTAGTAGTATACTTCAAGATCATGATCTTTTGGTAAGTGGCGATATTGAAGAAGAAGACATTGAGTGTCAAGAGATTGAAGATGAAAGAACTAAATCTAAGCAACCTGAGGTAGTTGGTGGTTCTAGTGGAAGAAGTCTGAAGCGATCAAGTAATGTTAGAGGTCCTTTGGATACTGTCTTTAGTCCGGACTACAAAAAAATGAAGCAAAGTACATTGGAGCAGAATAATCCGATTAAAATTGGATTAAAGCACCGAGCTTGGAAGGATTATGCTCGTTGGGCAATCGAGAAAGGATTACCTTTCAATGCTTGTGAAGGTGAAAGTTTCCAAAGATTTTTAAATTCTGTTGGTGAGTATGGAAGAGGGTTGCCAGCACCATCTCCCTACCATGTGAGAACAACCTTGTTTAAGGAGATTTTGAAGGAAACAGATGACTTCATTGAATCCTTTCGACCACACTGGAAGTCTTATGGATGTTCTATAATGTCTGATTTTTGGACTGATGGAAAAGGAAGATGCTTGATAAACTTCTTAGTTAGTTGTGAGCAAGGAACAGTTTTTCTTAAGTCTATCGATGCATCTGAATATATTAAGGATGCAAATCTCATTGTAGGCATGATCAATGAAGTTATTGAAGATGTAGGCGAGGAGAATGTTGTTCAGGTATATATGTTAATTTTCATTTATTTTTGCATTCTCCTTACATCAATTACTAAACTAATTCCTTTTTTTTTTGTTATGTAGTTTATTACCGACAACGGTTCAAATTTTAAGGCTGCAGGCAAGATCTTAATGCAACAACATCCTAATATGTTTTGGACTCCTTGTGCGGCACATTGTGTCAACTTAATGTTGCAAGATATTGGTGATAAATTGCCGAAGATTAAGAGTGCTTTAAGTGAGTCTAAAGCCGTTACAACGTACATCTATAACCATGGTAGAGTTTTAAACTTGATGAGGAGGTTTACTGGTGGGAAAGAGTTGCACCGATCTTGCGTGACTAGATTTGCTACTGCTTTCTACACAATCAAAAGTATTCATAAGAACAGGGGTCATCTACAGATGTTGTTTGTGTCAGATCAATGGACACAATCCGATTTTGCTAAAAAGGCTGATGGTAATAGATGTGCAAGGATAGTGGCTAAAAATAGCTTTTGGGATAATGTGCAGTTCGCGTGTCAAGTGTTGGCTCCACTAGTTGATGTGGTAAGATTGGTGGACACTGAAGAGAAACCAAGTATGGGATACATATATGAAGCAATGGTTATAGCCAAGGACCAAATTAAGAAGAACCTTGGCAGTGACAACATGACACGAGCGAAAGTTTGGGAAATTATTGATAACCGATGGACGGATCAATTTCATCATCCTTTACATGCAGCTGGTTATTATTTGAATCCCTCGATTTACTACGGAAAGGGTTGGGAAGTGGTTGAGACTGATGCGGTTACGAATCAAGTTTTTCTTGCAATGAGTAAATTGGTGTCTGATGAGCATGCTTTGGAGGAAATGAATAATGAGATGTTTCACTATAGGAGTGCAACTGGATCGTTGGGACATGAGTTTGCGAGGAAAGGAATCAACAAATATTTACCGCGTAAGTTTTTTTAAAATTTTACATTTATTCACTTTTGTGGCGATCTTATGGTTGTTTTCTTTTTTGACGAAATGTAGATAAATGGTGGACACAATATGGAAAGGGACTACCTTACCTTCAAGCATTTGCTAAAAGAGTTTTAAGTCAGACATGTAGTGCTTCACCATGTGAGCGCAATTGGAGTGCATTTGATCATGTAAGTTACACTTTAATCCATCTTATTTTTACCCATTAAGTAATAAGTTAAATACTTCTTTAATTATACTTGTGTCTTTTATTTTTTTCAGGTGCATTCAAAGAAGAGGAATTGCTTGATGCAAAGTAAATTGAATGATGTTGTCTACATCCAATACAATATGAAGTTGAAGATTCGAAATATAGCTAGAAACAATGTGTGTGGACCGACAAGAGATGATTCAATTGATCCAATTATTTAGAGGGAGGTAGAAGAAAATGATGAATGGATTATTCCAACTGATGAAGAACTACAAGATTTCGTCAATAGGGGTGATGATCTTAGATGGGAAGATGTTCGGGAGGCGCAAGGAGTTACGAGTGTTGAGCGACGAAGAACGAGAAGTCAAATGGCTTCTAGTTCTTCAATTACTCCTACATCACGTCCTCCGATGGAACTTGTTGATGAAGATAGCGATGCTGATATTGAAGTGGATGGGTCGCACTTTGCAACTTTAGATTGAGTTATTTAGCGTCGTTTTCTTTTGCTTTCATTCGGCATTATGATGAATTCTAACTATGGATTGTATGACTATGAACTACTTTTATTAGGTTTATTTGAAATTTGATTTTTAACTATCATATTAGTATTTCGCTTTAAATTACTTTCGTCGAGAATTATGTTTGTATATGTTTGAGTTTTTCAGGAACAAACATTTCTACCGGTTGGGAATTTTGCGGGAATTTCAAACTATAGTAAAGGTAAACAAATACTCTCTTTATTTTCTGTATTTACATTACAATATTACACATGTAGAAGCCTCTTTATGTATGTATAATATCATATAATTTTATATGTAATTATATATATATATATATATATATATATATATTAAGTTAATCGATTAAATCCGACTGGTCCCGTTGTAGTCCCGACTAGTCGCTAGGCCCGGGTCTGCCGACTAGTCCCGATTTCCGATTTTTCGAGCTCTACCTATCCTAACTTGAGCTTTGAATAGGCTTCATATGGGTGAATTTTCATTTTAGTCACTCACCTGTTGTTTAATTATGGCCAAACAAATGCAGATTTTGAAACTAATTTGGGAAGGAGACTCAAGAAACATCATTGCTCGACTGAATGGGACGAAAAACGATACTATGCCCTACAGTTTTCCCAGCCAAATCCCAGCAACTCTACGTTGCGTGCCACGTCTAGCAGAGTATCCTAATGGGAGCTTTGAATAGGCTTCATATGGGTGAGCTTTTATTTTAGTCACTCACCTGTTGTTTAATTCGTGTGTGGTCCTCGTTTTAAGTGACACTCAGTTGCCCTAAAATCCACTTCTCCTCTTCGCGATTTAGGAGCAGGCGTCTTCCTTGTTGAATCGTGTACGTCTGCGAGTTTTTTCCTCGATGAAGTTCAAGTTCAAGATTCACTTTTTCCTCGATGAAACTTTAACTTGTAAATCTTGGATGAATGAAAATGGAAACCCTAGGTGAAAAAAGGGAAGAGCTGAAGAAAGAAACGATAAACTGCTATTATGGTCGTCAATGGGTTTAACCCACTTTTGCAATAAGCCCTTTTTTGTGATTAAGTGAAATTTATGGGACTAAATCTGAAAATTTAGTAAATCCCTCCCAAGCAAGCTTTTCCATGTCACATGCTATGCCCGGGTGGCCGCACCAGCCAGCGGGTCGTGTTTCACCCAGGGTGTGTTTCATATCTCCCATTTCCATGGAAATAAATGAATTTCCATGGAAATAGGTATTTCCACCGTTTGATACGAAATGTAATTCCATGGCTTTAATTCCCTAGGGACTCAATTTTCATGAAATAGTCCACTTTTAATTCTTTGCTCCCGCCTAGGAATTAGTTTCCGTGGAAAGTCAAAAATCAAAATAAAAATATTTTAATATATTTGGATACTTGACACCTAATATTTATCTTTAGATATGTCCGCAATGATATTTTTACCTAAAAAATTTGGCAAAATAAATTTTTACTTATACATTGCACAAATGACATTTTTGTCCTTCTTACCAAATAACATGTTTACAACGTTGTCAAAATAACATTTTACCCTTATATAGCCAAAATTACATTCTTACCCTTTTATAATATCAAATTGGCATTTTACCTTTATGTTGTCAAAATGACATTTTTACCCTCGTATAATATCAAAATGACATTTTTACCCTTATGTGGTTTGAATGACATTCTTACTTTTATCTTATAAAAATGGCATGTCTACACTTTTACATTAAAATGACAACTTTACCCTTTTATATTAGTGAAATCCTTTTTTTTATCGAAACGTTGTCAAATTTACATTTTTATCTTGTTTTATTCACAACTTGACATTCTTACTCTTAAATTAGCGAAGTGACACAGGGTTAAATAATTTTACAAAATAGGGGTAAAAATATAATTTTGAAAACATGAGGGTAAAAATGTAATTTAGACAATATAAGGATGAAAATGTAATTTAGACAGCATAAGGATGAAAATGTAATTTTGACTACATAAAGGGTAAATAAAAACTCTTAATTGAATGTTATTTTCGCAGAAGTTAGTTGTCAACCAAATAACAAAGTTTGTAATTCCACGGAATTATTTTATTTCCATGGAATTGTTTCCCTGATATCAAACACAACCCTAGTGGTCATAACTGTCAGTGCTTCCGAGAGAATTGGCGGACGGTCACGATCAAAATTCTATGTCGGTTGTCCGCCTACTAACCCACCGACCAATATGGCCTGTCCAAGTACTGGACCGATAACTACTGACCAAATTGGCACCAACCACAACATCATTTCTCAATGGTGACTGAGAATTTCATGTGTCCTAATGTGATTTGAGTTAGGGGCGATAATTATAAGGCCCAAAATGGGGAAGTTAAAGATAATCAGGCCCAATCCTAAATAATAATGAGAAAAAAACCCACTTTGTAAAAGTACCACACTACCCTCATTTTCATAAATAAGTGACAATACTATCCTAGCTCTTTTTTTCCTCCCAAATTTCCCGCCCAAAATTTTGAGCAATCCCATCAAGTCAGATTGGGTTATTAACCCAAGACTCAAACCCTTTACTCTTAGCCCAAAAAAAATCTTTCATATTCTCACACACTCTCTCTCTAAAAAACCCATCTTCTCTCTCTCTGCAAATCGATTTTAAGATCAAATCTCCATCTTTTCTCTCAAAAACCTTTTGATATTCTCATTATGTCTCTACAAAAACCAGAAACAAAAAAAAATCGTTCTCCCTTTACAAATCGTTGAAGAAGCTTAAAGCTCCTTCTTCCCTCTCAAAATTTCGAGTGAAACACAGAGCATCTCTACTTTCTCTGAACCGGCTTAAATCTTATACTTCTCTCTCTAAATTTCTCGGCTCATACTCTCCATTTTGCAAGATTTGTTAGCATCAGTTTGGATCCCTCAAACAAAATCTAGAATTGAAACGACTTCAAACAAGCATCGATTTCTAGAAAGAGAAGTGGATTATGTCAGGTTTTTCGCAAGATCTGTAGCATTAGTTTGATAAGAAGTGGATTATGTCAGGTTTTTAGAAAGAGAAAAACTATTAGGATTTTTTGTAGGATTTTTTTTTGAGGAACTTAGGGTTTTTTGTCAAAAGGTGCAATCTGTTGAAGATTATTAGGGTTTTCTTTAAGAAAAAATCTTGGGTTTTTGGGATGAAATATTTTTTAAGATCTAACATTTCATTCATAAGTTTAGAATATTTTTTAAAATGTGTGAACCTTTAAGTTTTTTATATGTAAACATCTATATATGTGTGAACCTATAAGTTTCTTATATATTGAAACATCAACATGAGGTGTTTGTATATATTCAGTTGCAATATTTATAAATCTTTATGTCTACGACATATAGTTAAATGTTCATTTCTTGTATGTTTCTGTTTGTTTAATGTTTCTGAATGTAATGACAATTGGGTTTTTGTCTGGTTCAAGTGGGTAATCTCCACTTTCTTAACTCTTCTCGACTTCTCGCTTTAAACTTTTCGACTTTTCTTGGCTCTTCACTAAATTATGTTTTGTTTTGGGCATTTTATATAATGTTACAGTCTAATTTTGCATGTGATATGGTGGAAAACATTTTTCAGTACGGTTTCAAATATGTTTGCATATTTTGGGTTGGTTTTAGTTGGTTCATATTTGTCTTAAGGTTCATAACTTTTCACAGATTTTATGTTTTTTTCGTTGCATATTCTTCGTTGCATTCACCAAACTATGACTTGTTTTGAACATATTCTAGGATGTTGCATCCTAGTTTTGCTTGTTGAGTTTATGGTGGAAAACATTTTTCAGCAATAATGAAAATATGTTTGCATAATTTTTATGGTTGTCAGTGAGTAAAATATTTGTTGTGAACATATTTTGAGATGTCTTTTGGAAAACACAGTGGGACACATTTTTTCGAGATCTTAGACATAACTTATGTTGTTATGAACATTTTTTAAAATATTTTAGCATTTAGTTGTGGAACTTAAGGTGGATAATTTTTCACTACACTAATGTTTAACTGTTTGAATGTTTAAGGTCGATTTCAATAAATTTATTTTAGACATTTTAAACAATGTTCTATTTTTCCATAATCAGTTGTTTGGTGGATAAATTATTTTCCAACAAATATCATAAATTTGTTTGCATATTTAGGCGTGCTTTGTGTCATTCTATATATGATGTGAACATTTTAGTAAATGTTTAGACTTTTAATATAATTGTGTTTGCTTGTCAAAAATTGGTTGAAAATGATTTCATTGCTTTCACAAATTAATATATGTTTGGAATAGATATTAGAATGTCGATGCCCTTTCTGATTGTGATGCTAACATAATTTTAAATGTCCTATGCAAAGGTGTGTCTACTGTGAACAATGGAAAAGGAAAGTCAGATGATAAGGAGATTGAAGTCTGATGGGCCTAGAAAGTTACCTAAATAGGTCTACACCCGCAAGTGCACGGGTGTCAAGTTGTAGTTTCCGGTAAGACCGGTTCGTTCCTCAGAGACTAAGTTAAACTAAATTCTAACCTTAAGACTATAGAGATTTAAAAATTCGATTTTTTGATTTTTTTTTACGATTAAATAGCAAAGTATTAAAATAACGTAAATAAGTAATAACGGAGAACGGATGAATGGAGGAAAAGTCTAGGGTTTTGAATCTATTTCAATCATGCATAAACATCGATTTAAATCTATTACCTTTTTGGTGACTAAACTAATAATCAATTCTTAAGGATTCTAACTATTATTTATCAACTATCAAGTATCCAATATTAAAGAACCTAATCTAAATATAATGGATCAAGACTAACGAAGTATAAATAATGAAAGACTTAAAAAGAAATTGAAATATATCTAAGCACCTAAGTTGTCGAAATAATCATAATAATCATGCATAACACAAAAATGTCATCAAAACCCTAAACTAGGTGTTTAGCTACTTATCATAATCATGATGCGAGAGATAAAAAATTAATAAAATAAAGGAGAGATAAGGAATCAGCAAAGAAACAACCTTTTTCTCGCAATTTTCCCTCTGCGCAGCCAAACAGACCCTTAGGGAAGGGATTTTCCTTCTGGTTTAGCTGAATTCTGCCAAACAGACCCTCAAGGAAAATAATTTTCTCGTCTTCCTGGAAACGATTTCCTGGTGAGAAAATTATTTTCCTCACCTGGTTTTTCTCTCTCTCTACTGTTTTCTCCTTCTTTCTTCCCCTAGACTTTCTCTTTCTCTTTCTTTAACAATAATAAACTCTCTCTTTCTCTCTATAATCGAACCAGCAAAGGGAGAAGAAGATAAAGAGATGTAAAAAATTAATTTTTATTAATAAGGAATCTCTCTCTCTCTCTTTACAGTATCTCTCCTAACTCTCTCTTTCTAATCTTCTCTCTCTCACAAAGATAATAATCAGAAGAAGAAGAGGAAAAAGAAACAAAACTTTAACTCCCAAAAACTCTCTCTCTAGCTCTAGCTCTAGCTCTCGGTTTCTCTTTCTAAACTTCTGTCTATGTTGTGTTTTAGCCGTGGAGAGATGATCTTTTTGTCTAGCCCGCTGTCTCTTTTATGCCCGAGAAGCCGAACCACAAAGCAGTCGACCTCCTCTCTCTCTAAAGATTTCTTTCCTTCCCGGTTTCTCTATCTTTCCTTCTCTCCTTCTTTCCGTTCTCGGCTCTCTCTCTTTCTATTTTCTAAGAAATACCCCACAACCAATACCTTTCTTTCCATCTTGGTTTCTATCTGATTTTAGAAGGAAATCTTCAGCTTGCATCCCTCCATCCAATCTCTCTCTAGATCATAACTCCAACTTTCCATCTTTTCAAATATCAACTTTCTCTCACTACTGTATAGTATAGGAAAGAATGGATGAGAGGAGATGACCGAGTTGGCAAATCAGGACCCAATCCATGCGTAACGGCTGGAGCTGACGCTGGCTGTTGAGGCGAGACGATCGGGTGTATCTCGGGCTATCAAATTAGTTTGTGACATAGTATACTAACCGTCAGATAGAAGCTGGTCGTCGCGTACGGTTCGATCTTCGCGGACTACCTTTTAAACTACATCGCGTCACATGTAATCAGACTTATGAGGGAATCCTGAATAGACTCCGTGTTTGACCACCACTGTACCGAAATTTTCCATCATCGTTGGACTGTTCACCACGTGTCACTGACTCGTATGTTGACCTTATTTTGACCCAAACTTTGACCTGCTCCTATTTTCGCATCCGGTCCCCGATTTGACTTTCGTCTTCGCCGTTGGACTCGTCTTGGAATCTACTTTCACATGAGCACTAATATTGACCAGAATACCCTTGTCATTAAAATAACCAAAATGCCCCTCAAGTATGTCTTTATCACAATGTTTTCGCATTGAACTCCGTAAATGAGACCTGAGAAAGAAAATCAAACAAATAATCAGAGTAACCGCTCGAACTGGACTAACCCGAGTTAAGAGATTCAAATGAGACTGTTACATGTCTCATCAAAGTCGGAGAAAGAAATTATAAAAGAAAGAAGGTGGGGAGTTGAAATCATAAAAGAAAGAAGTGACTCAGAGAAAAAGGACAGAAATGACATTCTTGATCCTTGAAAATAATAGGATTCAAAGGAGATTGGAGAACTTTGTAAACATTTTTGTTACAAATTTTTTGTTATTAATACTTGAAGTTTTGTTGTTTACTCATCTCATAATGGTTTCAACATTATCGAAGTTCCACAAAACATTAAATAAAATGCTATGAGAAACATCGTTTTTGTATTCATATATTCAATTTCTTCCAAAAGTTGTAAATAATGATTATATACAACACATATCGGATTAATTCCGACAAATGTCACATTGTTCTAAGCAACATATAAATTGCTCTTTTGTTTTCTAGTTTGTAAGTAACAGAGAAACCCTATCTTAAAACAATTATGTATTTGCTTAAGCATAATCAAATAATTTATTACATTGAGCATACTACTAGTATTTTTAACTAAATGTTCACAACAAATACCAAATAACTTAGAGCAATAACAAATATACAAACAAATAATAACCAGTGCTGAAAACAACTTAAAATATGCAACCGAATAAGCCTCAATGTTGTGAAAAGTTAACAACATTAAGAGCCACCATGAAATACTGAACATTTTTAATTATGTTCACAACATCTTGAAAAATGTTAACAACAACTACGAATCAACTTAGAGCAATCACAAATATGTAAACAAATAATGATAAATGCTGATAAATATTTTTCAACAAACACCTCACCATGCAAAACTAGACTATGACATTTCTTAAAATGTTCACAACAAAACATAATTTACTTACAACAATGCAAAATATGCACTCGAATATCCATCAATGTTGTGAAAAATTATAAACATTAAAAGCCACCATGAAATACTAAAACATTTTAAAATATGTCGTTAGTACGATTTATACAACGAGCAAACTTAAAAATGTTTTATTTATATTTATAGATGTTACCACCAAAATCCATATTTTGTCCCTTAAAAAAATTGATTGATGTTTTAAACATTTTAAATTTGTTTTAGAAACAATGTTCATGCAACGAGCAAACTCGAAAATGTAATATTTATTTAGTTATTTTTATTGACATTTCCGATTTTGTTCGAAGATAACATCCATTTTTTTGTAAACAAAAAAAAGAAAAATAAAACAGAACACTATTATCGGACAAACCATATTGACAAATACAACACATCAAAATACTTCTGACACATCTCAGTTTGTTCAAAGCGAAATCAAATTTACTCTTGTTTTTTTTTGGTTTTGCAATAAACAATTGCTTGTTTTATTTTTTAGAATCTAAAAGGTATTGTCTTTCCGCAATATATGGCAGAGGGACTGGTAGGTTCCTTTCTTCATTCGAAAAAGGATGGCACTTCAAAAGAAGCTTATGGGCTTATGGCAAAAGCATCTACAAATTTCCTTACAACAAAATCCAACCTCTTTAAACATGTAGTTACAGCAGAAATCCCACTCTAAGAATCTAAAACATTTTGAGTTTTGTTGACACAAAAACAATTATTTTCATTAGTTTTCCAATCTTCGTTGAAGTTGTCAATTCTGCCTGTTTTCTTTGTGCAAGTTTCTTTTAGCCCGAGTTTAAAGTACATTTAATCTGGACAACTTTTTTATCCCAAGGATGTTTTTCCTCTCTCCTTCAACCACCTCTATTTCCTTCTCATTTTTCCCTTTTCTTTCTGCTTTACGGCATCAAATGGTTCCTTGCATAGGACAATTATAACATTGTTATCAGCTTCAGAAATTTCCCGAAAACATATTGTTGGAATATGTGTGTATCTAATACACCTAATTGTCTAGTGTTCTAAGCGGAATCTCAACATACATATATGTTAACACTAGCTTGGGAGTAGGTACAACACCAAGAATTGTGAAATGATGCATCCAACCTTTCTTTGCAGGTTTGGAGAAGGAAATTGATGGGCTACAATCAAATCAGGTAGTTTCGGGAACATTATTTCTCAGTTTCCAAGTATAATTGATACTGTTCTGATGTTTTCCCATGTGTTGTGCGCCTTAGCTTTAATGTAATTAACATATTTATGAAAGTATTCATGTGGAGGAGGAAGTTGTTTTTGGAAGAAAACTATTTCAGATATGTTTTGAAAGAATCCAAATGTGTTTACTGCATACTAAACATTGTAGGCATTGATAAACATATGTCTACGAGGATGCACATTGCATATTTTAGTTTGTTGAGATAATCAATTTTTGTAAGACACTAAATCTGGATTTTGATGCTAACAAGTAACAACTATAAAAATACAGAAAACATTTTTCAATTTGCTTATTGTATTAACATCGTGCTAACAACATATTCTAAAATGCTTAAAATACTTGTCAATTTGTCTGTTAAACATGAATATCTATTAAAACATAATTTCTAGACAGAGAAACCGAAAAATAGATCTAAGTTTGTACTTTTTTAATTCTTAAACAAAAAAATCTGTAAAAGTTGTTCACCATGTTAAGTAATTAATTAATGAGGAAGTAATACTCAGATATGAAATTTCTAGAAACATCAAGAAAAATTTCATTAGTGGTGTTTAAAATCTTTAGATCTGAATTTTTTTCTCCAAAACATAAAAAAAAAACGTCATTAAATGAAGATGAACAGAGAGAGAGGGAGATTGTTAATATGAAATGAAGATGCAATGAAAATGAACCTGGAGAGAGAAAGTTTAAAGAAAACAAGAAGTGAAGATGAAATGGAGAAAATATGTTTTATTTTGAAGAAATGAGGAAGATGAAACAACAACTAATCATTCATTAAGTTGTAATAAAAGATTAAAGATGAAGATGAACATACCTTGACTGTTATTGCAAATGAGTTGAAGACCAAGGAAGAAGAAAATAATCAAAATGTGATGAAGATGAAGATGATGACGATTTTGTTGAAGAAGATGACGATTTTGTTGAAGAAGATGACGATTTTGTTGAAGAAGATGAAGCTTGAAGATGACCAAAATCTTTCCCAAATCAAACAACATTTTCGGCTAATATTTCGTTACTGTTAAGGAGAGAGAACAGAGAGAGGAGAGAGGGAATAATGGGTGGAAAGTTTTGTTGTTGTTAAAGAGGAGAGAGTAGAGGAAGGAAAGTTTTGGAGAAGGAGAGAAAATCTGAGTTTATAATGGAAATAATGAAGGGAAGAAAATCTCTAATCTGGGAGTTATATATAAAGGGTAGAATAGGGATTACCTAAAGTAATGGGTTCCTAGAGATGGGAAAATGTACCTAGGGATCCGAAATTGGGTTTGATATTTGTTTATTTTTTAAAAAATGGGTTTTGTAGGTATTATTAATCTATGGTGGGCCTAATTTAGTATTTGATCTCATTTTTTGGGTTTTTCAATAAAAAATTCTTTGAGTTATCACGCTGACTTCAGCTTTATTAAGTCTAGTGATGTCAGTGGGGCCTAAGTTTTTTTTTCTCGGAAGTATATAGAAAGAAAATGAGACATGGTCGGTTGAGTTCATTGAATATTTTAAGTGCATTACTTGGCCGGTGCCTTTTCTATTGAGGAAGAAAGAAAAGTGAAACTTTCAACAAAAAAAAAAAAAAGTAAAAGAAAGTTTTTTTTGGAATAAAAAGTAAAAGAAAGTTAAATAGCTTTGAAAAAAAAAAAACTGTCTTATATAATTGTTGTAAAACTTAAAACTTCAAAGCAATCGACTTATTAAATGACTTGGAAACTTCTTCCTTTTTGTCTCTTTGAGGATGAAAAAAAAAAAAACTGTCTTATATAATTGTTGTAAAACTTAAAGTTCATGAG
>BEHA01050470.1:53701-63845 GCA_002897215.1 Eschscholzia californica subsp. californica | reverse complement strand
TTAAAAAGATGGGTTGTCTTTTTAACAAAAAAATATTAGAAATTGGGCCTCCGGCCCAATTTCCTGTTTTCTTATTAGGGTCTAGATTTTTGGGTTTTTCACTCATTTTTTCCTATTTTTTGTTTGGACTAGGTACTTTCAACATCAAAAAAAAAAAGATGGGGTCTACAAAAGAAAATCAGAGAAGTCTGAAGTCATATATAAAATGGTATTAAGAGAGTTTATTGTCTAACAGAGCTTGGATTTATAAATTCATTCACATGTGGATTTATAAATTCATTCACATCTAATTTTGTCTGAAGAAAATGCATATTTATATTTTTGGTGTGAGTAACCTTATATTATATTTCATCAAAAAAAAAAACCTTATATTATATTAATCAAATTTATATATAGTAATTTTTCATAACGAAAAAGAAAGGAAAGAACCATAACTATCCCTACGTCACTTGACATTTCAATTAGGGTTGTCACATAGTTGGCTGCAATGTAAAGATATCTGTCTTTATAGAATAAAAAACAAGGCTGAGCTCAAAACTAGGGTTGACCTCAAGTTGATGGCAAGGCAGGAGAGGCAGGGCTTTGATAAAGACGATTATCACTATTAGGGGTGTCTATTTTTTAATGAAACAGAGAGAGTCTGTGAGATTAGGATTTCGGTGGATATATAAACTAAAACTCTAGAGATATCTATATTATAAAACAGAAGGGAAAACGATGACTGGGACAAACATCATTTTTCAATAAGGGATATTGTCTAGAGGCCCTTCTCAAAATTTAAAATATAGTCGAAATAAAGTTACCAATTTAAAAAATAATATCTTTTCCTTCTTAGAAAAAAAAATTCTAATTTAAGAAAAAAAGAAACAAAATAAATTTCAAGGGTTAAAAAAAGAAATTAAAATCTCTCTCTCTCAATAAAATAATAACAAATTTAAGAGAAAATAAACACAAGAATAATTCAAAAAAATAATAACTAATAAAAATTTCTCTCTTTCAATAAAATATTAACTAATTAAAATCTCTCTCAAGTGTCCGTGCCCTAGGGCACGGGATATACCCTAGTCTATATTATAAAACAGAAGGAAAAATGATGACTCGGACAAACATCCTTTTTTAATAAAGGATATTCTCTAGAAGTCCTCAAAATTTAAAATAGTCCTTCGTAGAAATAAAGTTACCTATTTAAAAAAAAATCGTTTCCTTCTTAGAAATAAAATAACTAATTTAAAAAAAAATAAACAAAATAAATTTCAAGGGTTAAAAAAAGAAATTAAAATCTCTCTCTCTTTCAATAAAATAATAACTAATTTAAGAGATAAGAAACAAAAAAATATTAACTAATAAAATCATCTCAAGAAATAGTTAGCATATCAATGGATGGGTCAAGTCATAGAGATATTGGAAAAATCATCTAAATATCAATCCAAACTCAACGGAAACAATCATTATCATGGAACGTGTTGAAAGTCCGCAACCAAACTGCTAATAGATATGAAGGAAGAACATAATAATTTCAACAATATGCTAACTATTCAGGAGATGTAGACAACAAATTTTTAACCCATGTGTTGAAGGAGACATCTTCGATCAAGATGACAATGCGATCAATTTATCAGACGTAACAAATGATGAAGATCATCAAGTTCGGTGGTTTTAAGGATCATAATGTTTAGTTAGAAACCTACTATGATCTGTGGCTCATTCAGATGACCTGCGACTAATGACGACTGAATCATACGACGGGTTACACATAAAAAGCGTCGGCTTGATAAAAAGATTTTTTTTTAATTGTTCAACGTGTCTCGAACCCTTGACCTCTAAGGTGGAAGACTATACCTCTTACCACTCCAACCAAGAATTGTTGGCCGATAAGAAGATATGACCAATGGGAGTGTGACATGAACCGCATATTAAGTCCGGCAAAAAGATCCCAAATGCACCGACTAGGAGTCGGGTCTAGGATGGCTAATTCTCCTTGGCTAGGCGCATGGACCAAAGGGAATAGCCGGGCGCACAACCCGGACCAATTAAGCACTGGCGGGGTACATGCCTCGGGCCAAGCCATGCTTGGCCGACCGAGAGTCCCAGGCTAGTGGTGCTCTCCTCTCACATCCCCTTCATAAGGGATATCCAATTTAACAGTTTAATTTCAAAAGAGACCTCAAAAAATGATGACTAAAATAACTGATTCTACCACAGATTCTTAGCTTTAAGGAATGATAGAGTTTGTAATTGAGACATCTCAAAATTAAATGCTTCCACATCATCTTAAGATCTCAATTGAGTTTTGCACTGGAGATGCTCTTTATTGCGATCTTTCTCTTACATAAATATTTTACTTCTTTTTTGCAGGAAACATGAGACCTAATATATCCTCTCAAAATTATAATTGATATTTTTATACTAATTTTTAATTTTAATTTTTTCAACATTGATTTACATATTTATTTATGCATAAAGTACTAGGTTAATGTTACTTTTATCTCTAGACAATCATAATTATATCCAAAGAAGCTAATATGCTATTGTATAATTGATTCTACCACAGATTCTTAGCTTTAAGGAATGATAGTTTTCTTGTAGTCTCGTACACTATATATATATATATATATATATATATATATATATATATATATACTAGCGTATAACCCATGCCTCCGGCACGAAATTCGTTGAAAAAGTGGTTACATTTTCCTAATAAAAACTTTTTGCGTCTGAAAAAAAAAGTATCCACTCTTGACTCATAGTATCCGTCCAAATGAATCTTGTCGGTTCAGTACAGGGAGAGAATCGCTTGGTACTTGGTAGAGAGAGAAGCGTCTAGTAAACGGTAACTGAAACCCTATTAGAGAGAAAATCAAAGAAAAAATTCCCATACTCTGATGGAGAGAGAGAATTGTTTGGAAGAAGAAACGGTAACTGACCGGTAAGTAATAAAATCGTATTAGGAAATGAATATATCAATTACTCCTATAATAAATTACCCTAGAGGTGCCGTAAATTTAATAGGAAAAAAATAACATCTAATTCTATATAAGATCAGACGGCTAAAATAAAAAGATGAAGTAACATATTTCAATCTCGATCATTGAAACATAAAATAACTCTATTACAAATTATGGAGGATCTCCAAACAATATCTTTTATTAATAAAAGATGTTTGTCTCGTTAGTATTTTTCCTTCTATTTTATTAAATAGATTATTGTTGTATTTCTCGATCAAAATAGGCATTGGTAGATTATTATGAAAAGATTCTCAAATCAACCAAATTCAGACGATTACATACATTTAATACAAGTCTTGTTCGAATTTTAAAGAATAAACGAACACTACCTGCTAGCACCGATCAAGTGAATATTTGAAAAACAAATTTACAATGTAGAAAAACAAGTGGCATGAGGATATGTCTTCGATATTGTAGCCGTTATTTTTTTCACAAAACGTGGAACCAAGAATGACCCAAAGTTGAAGGAAAGGCTTGATACGGCAGCAAAATAACCAAGTTTGCGTGCCCTAATCAAGACAACCACCTAAAGAGTTTCAGCAAGAACACATCTTCCCTGTAGGCCATAAACATATAAGTTGGAAAAAAAATTAAGACTTGGGTTTGAGTTTCAGTCTGAAGTGAAATTCACCATCCACACATACTAAAATAAGGGTTTAGATCGGAGAGTCAGGTAGGACCAAAAATGTAAGGATGTGAAGCTTCAACAGATTTAGGTAGATTAACTATTTGAAGCTCCCATTATTTCCCTTGGCAATATGCTACCTTGTCCTCCCTTGGCATTCTACCGGATTTAAATCCTTTTGCCAAAGAGGCAATCTACATATAGGTACTTGATTCAAGTTCATACGCATTTAGTATTAAAACAGTATTAGGAAATAAAATCGTATTAGGAAATGAATTTGTCAATTACTCCTATAATAAAATACTCTAGAGATATCATAAATTTAATAGGAAAAAAATAAAATCTAATTCTACATAAGATCTTGCGGCTAAAATAAAAAGATGAAGTACCATATTTCAATCTGAATCATTGAAATAGAAAAGGACTATATTTTAAATTTTGAGAAGGGTTTCTAGACAATATCCTTAATTAAAACAGGGTGTTTGTCCCAGTCATCGTTTTCCCTTCTATTTTATCGTCCTTCGTAGAAATAAAATAACCTATTCAAAAAATCTTTCATAGAAATAAAATATCTAATTTGAGAAAAAAAAAAGGAAACAAAAGATATTGCAAGGGTTAAAAAAAGAAATTGAAATCTCTCTCATAAAATAACTAATTTAAGAAAAAATGAAATAAAAGAAAATAAACAATAAGTAGAATACCAAAAAATTATGAAACCCACTATATTGCAATAATAAATATTGAAAGTCGTCAAATACAATAAATTATGGTATCCACTATATTGCAATAATAAATATAACAATAATTTAAGAGAAAAGAAACAAAAAAATAATACAAAAAAAATAATAACTGATAAAAATCTCTCTCTCAATAAAATATAACAATAAATTTCGTAAGAGAAAAGAAACAAAAAAATAATACAAAAAAATAATAATTAATAAAAATCTCTCTATCTCAATAAAATATAACAATAAATTTCGTAACATTTGATTGATACAAGTGTCCGTGCCTAGGGCACGGGATATACCCTAGTCTATTAACTAAAATACATGGAACATTTCTCCACACTTTATTCCTCTCTTTTTTCCTTGCACATCTTGCCAGTAGATCTGCATTAGAATTCAACTCTCTTCTGATATGATTGAATTTGATCATTTGGAAAGCCTTCTTGTATTCCTTGATTTTCTTTAAGTAAGAGATTGTCATTGCACTGCATGCTTGCTGTTGTTCAGATGTTGGATTAGGTTTTTGTTGTCGCTTTCTATTATGATGGAGGTTAGATTTGATTCTTTTGCCCATTCAATGCCAAGTAAAATTGCCATAGCTTCACCTTCTTCACTATTTCTTGCTCTAAGAGATTTGACCTGAGCTCCTATGAACTTAGATTTATCATTGTGTGCAATTATGTTAATTCCCATATTGGATATTATGTTTGTAAAAGATGCATCAACATTAATCTTGATAGAGTTATATTGAGGCGGTTTCCATTTCTCTTCATTTGAAGAAATATGCTTACTTTTAGGATTTTTTCCCAGTTTATTCTCGGATTTCGGATAGTTAACAATCATTTTGATGATCTTATGCAAGTCATTTATTTCATATTGGAAACAGTGATCACATCTAACTTTCCAAAGCACCCATAGAACTGTAGTGAAATGAATATTATCAGTAGTGTAGCAGAGATGTTCATTAACTTCCCACGAGAAAATCCATTCCGAGATGGATAAGATATTCTCTGAGATAATATTAAAATAGAACCAGATATTTTTAGCTAGGGGACAATGTAAAAGCGTGTGCTCGATAGATTCCGTGATATTGCAGGTAGGGCAAACAGTATTATTATCAATATATTTTCCTATTCTTTCTTTCACCGGTAAAGCCTTGTTACATATCTTCCAGATAAAGTTCTTGATTCTAGGGATCGTCGGAAGATTCCAGATGAATTTCCAGTTACGTGTGCTAGGATTAATATTAATGGAGCTACTAATTAAATGCTGGTACATAGAAGCTACTGTGAATTTGCCCGTCTTGGTAAGCTTCCATTTAAGTTGGTCTCTATCGTCACTATTGACTGGAATAGCCCTAATAAGTTCTTGCGTATGAGAATCAAAATTCTCCCTGAGCCTGTCTTCACTCCACTTGTTATTAATAATCAATTGAGCCACTTTGGTGAGGGAGGAGTTATTGACGTTAATAACTATTGTATCCATCTCTGGAATCCATTTGTCCGACCAAATGTTCACCTCTTTTCCTGAATTTACCTCCCACATAGTAAGATCATTAATGATATTATATTGCTTTCTAATAGTCTTCCAGTTCCTCGAGTGATGGTTTTTTGCCGGACCCGGAGCATCAGTTTTGGGGAAGTATTTCGCTTTGATCAGCTTGGCCCAAGCAGCTTCCGGTTCCGTCTTGAGACGCCACGCCATTTTAGTAATAAGAGCTGCGTTATCCAGCTCCGGCAGATGAATACCTAATCCTCTCTGACTCTTAGGAAGACAAATATAAGACCATGCTTTGGTGCATATGCCTTTAGACTTACCCCACCAGAAGTTCCGTTGAACGGACTTTATGCTTTTAGTAATTCCTTTCGGGATTGCAAAGCATTGCATCTGATATCGGGGTACGGCTGCAGCTATGGCCGATATGACCACAGTGCGACCAGCTTGAGAAAGAAAAGAATGACTCCACTTGTTCAGCTTGTTCTTTATCTGTTCAAGAATATCTTTGAACACTTTGGTTTTCTGAGCCCCAATGAAAAGTTGCGCCCCAAGGTATTTCTCTAAAGTAAACGCTTGTCTGACCTTTAGAGCCCCCATAATAATCCGCTTGAACTTAGGGTGAGAGTTCTTCGAGTAAAAGATATTAGATTTGGCATAGTTAATCATCTGTCCAGAGGTATCACAGAAGTCTTGAAGAATATCTTTTAGGTTGTGAATGTTATCTAAGGAGTTCTGACCAAAGATGATACAGTCGTCGGCGAAGAGAAGATGAGATATCTCCATATCTAAGTGCGGAGTAGGATAACCTATGAAACGATTATTACTATTATTAGTTGTAAGTCTCCTACTAAGGCCCTCCATGGCAATAGTGAAGAGGAACGGAGATAACCACTACAAAAATCTGGAGTTTTCGTAACGACTTATTGTAACGGCCCCCGTGGACGCCGTTACAACAAGAATTTTTATAACGGCTCTCTCCAGTAAAGCCGTTACAACTAACACAAAAAACTGGCGCTACTTCACGCGCCTATAATTAGTGTTTTATAACGGCTTTTATTTTCCAAACGCCGTTACAAAAGTCGAAATAATGGCGCCAGAGTTGGCGCTGGTGGCAAAACAGTTGTAGCGGCCCCTGGCCGTTACAAGAGGTGCCTATTAGAACGGCTCTTTTGCGTAGGGCCGTTATAAATGTGAAACACCTAAATTATTTCGTTTTAACCTGCAACTCTTTCATCTTCTCTCTCTAACCGTGAAGGCGAAATCCGGAGTTCACGTGAAATCCTGGTAAGATCTCTTTCTTCTCTCTCTTCCTTCCTAGAAATAAAGGATATTCTCTAGAAGTCCTCAAAATTTATGATATAGTCCTTCGTAGAAATAAAGTTACCTATTTAAAAAAAATAATCGTTTCCTTCTTAGAAATAAAATAACTAATTTTAAAAAAAAATAAACAAAATAAATTTCAAGGGTTAAAAAAAGAAATTAAAATCTCTCTCTCTTTCAATAAAATAATAACTAATTTAAGAGATAAGAAACAAAAAAATATTAACTAATAAAATATAACCATAAATTTCGTAACATTTGATTGATACAAGTGTCCGTACCCTAGGGCACGGGATATACCCTAGTCTTATTAATTCTACGAATCCATTGTGTGACAAGATGTAGAAATCATCACGTCAATATTTATCGTGGATTAGGCTTCACCAACCGAACCACATAAATATCTTTATGTTTTGTGTGATTGTTTATTTCCGATTGTACTTTTCTTAGTTACTTCTTCTCCGTCACAACAGCAACGGCGTTAAGAAACGGCTACCCTAAAGAAGCCCTTACATATAAGATGTTGTAACCGCTTCTCCCACAAACCTTTATAAAAGGTAACCATGGAAAAGCTGCTGGGAAAAA
This sequence comes from Eschscholzia californica subsp. californica, assembly GCA_002897215.1. Taxonomy (NCBI): domain Eukaryota; kingdom Viridiplantae; phylum Streptophyta; class Magnoliopsida; order Ranunculales; family Papaveraceae; genus Eschscholzia; species Eschscholzia californica. The sequence continues at coordinate 56,085 of BEHA01050470.1, read as the reverse complement.
TGAGGCGGCAGCGCAGCGGAGTATAAGTTTTACCTCTTTGTGTTAGTTATCAGAAAAATATGTAGAATAGTGGTATCAATAAACGAACAACTGGAAGTAAATAAGACAACAATTTTTAACGTGGAAAACCTCCTCAATCTGAGAAGTAAAAACCACATGACTAGTCGTCCGCTCCAAATACACTATAATAAGCAATTGAGTTACAAACTACGTCCTTCTTGTTCAAAAGAACAAAACCCGAGACTCGGACTCCAAAGGCAATCAATGTCAAAACACGAAGAAAGCCTCACAAGAAAGAGTAAAACAGACTAGAAATATGCAGTCCAAAACGACCCTAAGTTCACTAGGATTCCTGCCACCAAATACCAATCCTGCCATACAAACACTAGATGAACAAGTGAGAAATACATATGCAAAATTTCAGCTCAATCAAAGAAGATCTCACCGTCGGGTTTCCAGAACACCGAAAACTGCACGTGCTGAAAATACTCAGCCCCGCTGACAACTTCCTCTCGGCAGACCTCTTTCTTTCTCCTCTCTTCTCTTGTGCGTTTCTAATTGTATTGGTACTTCTCACACACTTCTAAATTAGATTAAGGTAGTATTTATAGACTCCCCCTTAACCCTAATCCACCGACCCATAGAAAACCAACTTGGGTCGGGATGTGGTTTACTAGACCAAACCCAACTAGGTTTCCACACTAGGAGGAAAACTCAACAAACAAACTCCCCCTTCGACTAGGTGGGAGAAATAACCACAGTAATGTCTAATCACTTCCAAAGGTAAGCTTCAAATCAGAAGTCCCTCGAAGACATCTCAAATCTAGCAATTTTTTCATCGTATACATCTTATTGCTTCCTGTCTTCCAAGCAAATAACAACTCCAACTTCATCCACAAAGAACAGGCATCGGTCTCATTCTCAATATGTTGCAACACATTATCATCCACCCATTGCTTCATCAAACCACACACTTCTCCATGTAGCAATGCCCACTGATCATCAGTTTCTTCTCATGAAAAACCAAAACATGAACTTCCTTCACAGGGAGCAAGTCCTCCATCTTGTCTTTCCATAGATGATAATTTGCACCATTCAAACTTATCGTTCTTCCCATATTTTCCATCACTTACACAAACAAACCAATAACCAAAGTTATCACAATCTAAAACTCTCTAACCTAAAGCTCTGATACCACTTGTTGAAAAAAACGGGTGCGTCTGCGCAGCGAAATATAAGTTTCCCCCCTTTGTGTTAGTTATGAGAAAATTATGTAGAATAGTGGTAGCAATAAACGAAGAAAATGAAAGTAAATTAGACAACGATAATAAGGAATTGAATTACAAAGTACGTCATCCTTGTTCAAAAGAACAAAACCCGATACTCAGTCTCCAAAAGGAATCAATCTCAAAACACGAAGAAAGCCTCACAAGAAACAGTAAAACAGCCCAGAAATATGCAGCCCAACGCCTAAACTCACTAGGATTTCGACCACATAATAACAACCCCGCCATACAAATACTAGATGAACAAGTCAGGAATACCTCTGCCCAATTTCAGCTCAATCAGAGAAGGTATGACCATCGAATTTCCCGAACACCGAAGACTGTACGTGCTGAAAATCCACAGCCCCACTGACAACTTCCTCTCGGCATACCTCTTTCTCTCTCCTCTCTTATCTTGTGCATTTTTAATTGTGTTTGGTGCTTCTCACACACTTCTAAATTGGATTAAGGTAGTATTTATAGGCTCTCCCTTATCCCTAATTCCACCGACCCAAAGAAAACCAACTTGGGTCCAGATTTGGTTTACTAGACCAAACCCAACTAAGTTACCCAACTAGGAAAAAAATCCAACAAAAGTTAGGTCATGTCTCTATCGTCTTTGTTAAACTAGTAAGATGTCGGTTCATCTGACTAAAACTGTTATAAATGGATGATATATTATACTCACATGTGCTAGTCCAGGACACCATGGTACTAGTTTCCGTTTCATAGAGGTAAAAGATTGAAGGTTCAGGTAATGGGCTGACTAATTTCACTTCCATTGGTATAATATTGAGATTTTGTACATCAGCTATTCACTTGCAAACATTTATTTTACATACATTTTTATGATAACATATATTTGTCAAAATTATATTGTTACAATGGTTTTATCCAAAAATAAAAGTCGAAAAAAAAAATTCAATCAAGAAAGCGAAATCGATAAAACTACTTTTCCGTGCACTCCCTGGTGTACTTCATCGCTTAGGTGGGTAATATGACAAGGAGTACTTTAGTCTTTTTCACACTGCGAAAAGACTAAAATAGCCCCTGTCTTATTAGAGAAAGTACACCAGGGATGTACGAGAGAGTCCTTCAATCAAAGTTGTTAACCGAGAC
>BEHA01050470.1:1530-52645 GCA_002897215.1 Eschscholzia californica subsp. californica | reverse complement strand
TCGGGCGAACAAGAAATCTTTATTGAAGGATAGATGAAGACGACTAACACAATCCGCAAGTTCGTCCCAAGATGGTACCGTATAGAAATTAACCTTCTATACTAAATCTTCGACGACCGAGAAATTTAATACCGCTCAAAAACTATGAAAAATTTCTCTCACTCTTGCTCTCTCTAGCTCTCTAAAGAAGAGTTGTTGTTGCTTGTGTTGGTGTGTTGATTACAAAGCACTCAACCCCTATTTATATATATTATAAGCCAAAAAATTGGAAACTGCCTATTGAGCCAAAAAATTGGAAACCATCCCAATTTGGAAACTGCCTATTGATGCCTCTTAAACCTCCTCTTCAATTTTTAGAAACTGCCTCTTACAGTCTGTTTTGAGCCTTCCCCTCTCTCTGTCTCACCTTTGTTTCTCTCTCGTCGAGATTGAAACGAGATGCTGGTAGATAGTCTCATAAAGAATGATAGAGAGAGAGGTGGTGGTATGTGACAAGTAGTATTTACTATGTATTGGATGTGGAGCAGATGCACATAGAGAGAGGGAGGTCTCGGTTTGTAAAACCCCGACCAGAGTCACGGGAAGAAGGACAGATGTGTTGAGCAAATCGTGTGGATTATTCGACCTACTTCTTCATGTCTTATTAGCATCGAGAGAGAAAGTAACGGTGAGAGATGGGAGCATCAGATAGCGAAATAGAAAATGGCAGGCGAGGAATAGAGAGAAAAAAAGAGAGTCAAAGAGAGACAGATGGAGGCAGATGGAGAGAGATAATGAACGAGCAAGAGAGAGAAGAAGAAAGGAGAGAGAATAGGTGTCAATGGTGGTTAGTGGTCAGAAGTTGGGGTGGTGAGGCTGATGAGAAGAAAAGATTAGGAGGCAAAATTCAATCAGTGAATTTTTTGAGTTCAACATTAAATATGTCCCATAAGTCAATTTTAATTAACTCAGTCTTTATGCCCTAGAAACTTTTCTTATACCCCAAAGCAGTGGCCTTTAGTAATTAGCTCATAATTTTCTTTCTTCTTTGAAAATCATCTGGTAAGTATGATATTTCTTAATTTTTCTTCTCTGAAATAATGATTATATACTTCTAGTTCATATTGGTCGTATGAAATCTCTCATTTCAATAATTTGTCTATTTTTTATTCTAGTTGTGTGATTATGTTGAAGAGTATAGGGACAAGAACACTTGGGAAAAATACCAGGTACCATAGTGGTTTTTTGAGTTATTTTCTATTTGGCCTCCTACTTTGTGACCAGCTTCCTTCTTGGCCCCCTATTTTTCATAAATTCAAATATGGCCTCCATTTTTTAGGTAAATGTCATAACTTTCCTTCCACTAAATATATTTTCAAAATAAAAAATAAAATAAAAACATCTCTCCACCTCACCTTTCTCTCTCTCTCCACCTTAATCTCTCTTTCCACCTCTCTTTTCTCCGACAAGGTCGTCGGCTAGAAAATTTTCCGGCCGACGACCTTTGAAAAAAAAATTCTCACCTCTGTCTCTCTCTCTCTGCCTCTCCTCTCTCTCTCTCTATGTCTTCTCCGACAAGGTCGCCAGTCGAAAAAATTTCCAGTCGGCGACCTTGAAAGATAAAAAAAAAAAGAATTAAAAAAATATCTCCTCTCTCTCTCTAAAACTCCGGCGAAGGGTTCCCTTCGCTGGAGTTTTAGAGAGAGAGAGAGAGGAGACGTGGACTAGTGGAGGGATGTTTTTATTACTTTTATTTTAAACTTATATTTGTAGGAAGGGTAGTTAAGGAATTTAAATATAAAAACGGGGATCATATTTCAATTTACGAATAAAAAAAGGTCATAAAGGAAGTTGGTCACAAAGTAGGGGGCCAAACAAGGAATAGCTCTTTTTTTTTTCTTTAAATGACCCTTAGAGATTTTTCAGAAGCAGCTTTGAATATCTTACTACAAGAAACCCTTCAAATCTTTGCCTCATAGGATAAACCTAAAAAAACTTATTGTAATCATTCACAAAGAGTATATAATATTTTCTTCCAATTGGTGTTTCAACAGGGGTTGGATCCCAAACAAGGGCGTGGGCGAGGAGGTGCCAGAGGTGCGACCGCGCCGGGCCTCTTTACCCCGAGGGCCCCTTTTTGAGATAGGTTTAAGAGTAATATGTTAACAAACCTTTTCAGTAGCCTTTTTGGCACGGAGGTAGAACAAGCGCGCAAGAGGTTGTGAGTTCGACTCCCTTTACCCACATTTATTTTCCTCACTTTTTAAGAGGTATTCTTTAGGGCACTCCAAGCTGTTTGGGCTAAGGCCCAATGTATAGTCTCACTACTTGATTAGCTTAGGTCATTCTTAGGACATCTCTTCCAAATGAAAACTACCAAGCCCACAATATAAAGGCATCCCTCTTAAAAAATATATTTGCACATATCAATATCTTTTCCATTATGAATTTTAGGTTGTAACCCACCTAATAAATCCAAAATTTAAGAAAGTCATATTATCATAGTCAGTTTTAACTAGTGTTTGGAATCATTTTATTAGCGTTGGAGAGTTTAAAAACATAAGTTATGTACACACGAATTATTCTTGATACTTATTTGTTGATTATTATTCACTTCAAAAAATACACATTATTTGTTTTGTTTCTCCATATGTATTAATGCAGAGACTGAATTCTTTTTTATTGCTAATCTCTTTTAATAGCATATTTATTTTGTTATATAAATACTTCTCGAAATTCATTTAAACCATCGTAATTGCCCATTGTAGCAGGTAATTGTGTTTTTGATACATTATCCCATTATAAGAGTTCAAAAAAATTTAACAAATTAGTTACGAAAATAGTACCCTCATGCATAAATTCTTGCATAATACTTTTTGTATGATGTCGTTAAAAATATTATGGTCTAACTGTTTTGTACTTTTATATATTTTGTGTTTCATTTTTTTCATATTATTTTTTTTAGAGGCCTCGATTAAAATCTCGCACCGGGCTCCCAAAATCTCAGCCACGTCACTGATCCCAAATGCCACCGTGCATCAGGTATAAGGGACTAGTAGTACTACTTGTGGATGTTGAGAAAGGTTGGCACTTACTTTTTTCTAATTGACAAGAGTGGCAAAGCTTAATAAACTCTTTAGGGTCTAACTGAATAAGTCCATTTTTAAGAAAACCTTCTAATACTCTTGTAGCAGTATGACCAAGTCTGTTATGCCATACTGATGAAGAAGGTGTTGGCTTTGTAGGGTTGTGGTGTCTCCTAGTGGTCTAAAGCGGAATCTCAGACATCTCATGTCTAACACTAGTAGGTCCCAAGATCATCATGCATAAGCTAATAATTAACTAAGAGTTAGAGATTACCTTAATCGTTAGTTTTCCCTCGAACCTTTTCAATCGAATGTGAAGACCGAGAGCTCCTAAGTGTTGCTCCTCTACTCAAGACACCCAAATGATCAATTTGATCTCCCACCTTGTAGCTAGCTAGAACTTCAATGGTGGTTTGATATGAAGAACACCTTCTTCTTTATTGACTAGTTAGATAGCTTGGGAATTAGCTCACTTTCTCTTCTACTTGATGTTATAGAGTAAGAAAGCTTCTTGAGAAATTTCACACCTTACTCAAGTCCCTAAGAGACCTTATATAGAGTTATAAGTTAGAGTCCAACCCTAATTAGATTCCTAAAAAGTCTCTTTTGAATAAGATTAAGGAAATAGTCGAAAATAAAAACTAGTTTCTATTTTCCTTATTCCTCTATTGTGGTCGTCTTATGCAAGGGATCGTATTCAGATCTGGTCGGCCCCTTATGGGCACCCTATTATGCATGGTCGGCCCTCTTCTTGGGCCCGAAACACTCTTTTGGTTCCCCGACCCAAAATCCCTTCTTTTGGGCTTTTTGTGCTATCTTTGCCTAAAATTATTCTAGGCCTATGAGACATGTTTATGGAACTCTCTTACGATTATATGTCTCATCCCACTAGTCATATCATCCGATCAAATAGATATTCTTATGTGTGACACGGAGTAGGATCCGGTCGAAGTTAGCCGCGAATTACTTCGTAATTCGACAATCGTAGTTGGTTTCTAGCTAAACTCTACGACCCCTAAATCATCCAGACTTGATGATCTTCTTCATCAATTTTGCTACCCGACAAATTGCTCGCATTGCATCTTTGGTCGAAAGACATCTCCTTCACGCTTAACATTATGTGCCTCCTGTTCTGAGTGTATGAGAAGTTGAAACTCAATAGGATATAGATCATTTATCATTGGACTTTTTGTGAGAATGTCACGAGACATTAGATCTATGACATTATAGCCCTAAGGAAAGAATTCCACAGAGCAGTTATTGTCTTTGGTAAACTTTGAGATAAGATTCTTCCTCCAGTTAAGAACTAAGGTGCTAATCAAATCAAAGTTATGAGTAGACGTGTTGATTTGTCGAAGTCCAGTGCTAGCAGTATGTAAAAACTTACCACTACCAACCATGACAGATTCATGACCTAATTAAGATTTCGTTTGAGTTAGTACATGTGGACGGTGGACCATTTGTGATATGACTTGAGGCACCTGTATCAGCAAGCCGATTGTTAGGCAAAGTTGTGCTTGTGGTGGCAAAGTTGTGCTTGTGGTGGCAAAGTTGTGCTTGTGCATTCTGCTGTAATTGCAACATTACACTATTCATGATCTTCAGTATCTTGATGTGAAGTAGAGCATTTTCTGCTATACGAAAACCTGCAACATTTTGAGAATTTGAATTCCTTTAAAGTGTGTACCTAAACCTGCATTTATTAGCTTGATGTCCCCACTCATGATAAATTCCACAAGAAATTGTAGAGAAATAAAAAATTACTGCCTTTTGATTCATGAGAAGGTGTTGAGTTTGTTGTTGTTGTGTTGAATCTGATGTATTACATGTTGTGTGTTCCATCTGATTGTTAAAAATGTGTTTGAACATGTTTAGAATTATTTATTTTGAAAGTGGTTTCGCGAGCGGGTCGCAAAAGTTAAGAGTTAACGTCCAACTAGATTAGTTATATTAAGCCCTCCTATCCAGATCGGCCCTATCTTAGGATCGATAGGAAGCTTAAACGAAGTGTAAGGTGGTGCTTGGTTCTCATCATCCGCTTCTAAGGGTTCCGAGTCTGAATTTTGACTTAAATGCGCCAAAAATCAACTCGAATCGGTCATTTGAATGAGTCGGATAAGAAGAAAATTAATAATGTGTGACTTTGAGAAAAAAAAAAAACAAGTACTACATAAGATAAGTAGCATAGGAACTTGATTTCACCTAAGTTACCCATGTTGACTACTAGTCGAGGTCACGAAGTTTAAACAACTCTGAAAAATATTTATATTACTCTTTCAGATGGCTTAATAAACACAAGCGGATAGATGAAGCGATTATTACATAATAGTATGACCCGAGGAGAAGAAGAAAATAAACTACCTTACTAACAGAAAGCATGCACGACAAAAACGGGAGAGTTTACATGATTTAGATTACGGTTCCACTTGGTATAAGAGCATCCTTGATCACGGTCACTATTCCACTCTTGATGAAGTACCCATCTGTTTCCCTTGCTGCTTCTTGCACGTTGTCGCTGTTAATAATCTGAAAACGAATATAAGCGAATATGCATCCTTAATCAATGCCTTAATAGATAGATCAACATTCGTAAATGAACATAAGTGAGCATTTTATCTTTTTTTACCATGCCTAATAACATCTAATACTAAAACTAGAAATGAGGTAATAGAAAGTCAGTTGAGAGTTTCAGTACACGACCTTGACATTGTCACCTATACGAGCATTTTTATCGATAATTGCTCTCTTGATGTGAGAATTCTTGCCAATACCAATTGGGACGCTACCTTTCGCTGCTAGAAACCTCCTATCTGCATCGGTCTGATACATTGCAAAATAACAGTAACATCATAAATTTGTAATTGAACTTCAGAAATACAAAGAGACAGACAGAAATTCAGTTGTAGGCTTATCAGGACTACAAATATTCCCGTTCCACGGCTCAAGACGATGCCTCGAATGATTTACCTCATAATAATCTGCTCCCATCAATAATGTGTCTTCAATAATTGCACCTTCCGAGATGCAAGATCTGAGGCCAACCACAGAATGATGAATCTTGCAGTTCTGTTGGGAAAAACACGTTTTAAGATCTTAGGACCAGTTAAATTTTCCGTCTTTCAGAATGTCGTGAAAAGTTAATATGTGAAAGTAGAAACATAGTCCTAATTAGAGAAAAATGGAACGAACTATTTCCATAATAAGCTTACCTTAATTACACAACCCTCCCCGATAACACTATCGGTAACATCAGCATCAAGCATCTTGGAAGGAGGTAAATATCGAGGTTGAGTATAAATTGGAGAAGAACGATCATAGAAGCTGATTCAAATTAACATTTCAAGAAAAAATATCCAGACTCAATAATCTGCAAGTACTGAATATTGTTATAGAATAGTCTCGATTTAACTTTCCAGGAACCATTACCTGAAATCTGGCACCGGCTTCTTGGTAATACCCAAGTTTGCATTATAGAATGCCTCAATTGTACCGATATCTTCCCAATAGCCATCATACAAATAAGCTTGCACCTATAGTTTCAAATTTCAGACTTATAATTAATCAGTGAAACTTAAAACATTAGTTTATAGAATCGTTTTCATGATATATACCCTCAAGCCAATAGAGGTTGCGCCTGGAATAACTTCACTTCCAAAATCATTAGCTCCAGGGAACTTGTCACGGAGTAAATTCAACATAACATCTTTGCTGACTACATATATGCCCATACTTGCGATGAATGGCATCTCTTTTGCTCTCTCATCATCAAGCCCTAAAATGGTAGTATCAACCTGAAATACATAAGTAAAATTAGTATGGCATATACAAAAAGATCATGACCCAGTTCACAAGTGAATAGACGCATACGTAGGGAGTTTTTTTTTTGTTTACCTTCATTGCTTTCAATTGCTCTCCTTTTGGTTTTTCGGCAAATTCAATAATACGTCCTTCCTCATCAATCTTCATTAGACCAAATGCAGTTGCACGTTTTTCATCCATGGGCAATGCAGCCACGGTAATATCAGCATCTGTTTCTCTGTGTGCTTGAATGAATCTCTCATAATCCATTCGGTACAAATGATCTCCAGCAAGAACCAAGTATTCCATAACGTTATGTTCCTCAAACAACCACAAATACTGACGTACAGCATCAGCCGTTCCCTGTATATTACAAAGCAAAAACACTGTCATCGAGATTCGGAAACATAGGATTTGTTCAGGAGAGAAAAAGAATATCCATGAATTCCATCCATTGACAAAATGGTCAATCTTAATTTTTTCATCTGCTGCATAAAAAGGTAAGCAACTAGAAAGAGTACACGATTGATGTCTAGGTTATTTCTCATTTACCTGAAACCAGTTTGGATTCTCAGGGCTCTGTTGAGCAGCAAGAACTTCGACAAATCCTTCACTCTTGTATCCACCCATGTTACTAGCATAAGCTCGAGAAATATGACGATTAAGAGATGCAGAGTTGAATTGTGTGAGAACATAGATCTTCGAAATGTTACTATTTAAGCAATTGCTCACGGGAATATCAATCAGCCTATAATTCGCTCCAAGCGGAACAGCAGGCTTTGCTCGCTTCTTTGTAAGCGGGTATAAACGGGTCCCAGCTCCACCCCCAAGTATAATGCCCAAAACACTCTGCCGACAATCACATCGACAATATTCAACACGTATTCCACTTTAAAATAAACACAATCGACGATATTAACAAAATTTATACTAATGAACACTGAAGATATAAAAGGAAAGTAACATCAAAATCATAATATCAAAAAAGTTGGTTCGTCAAATACAACCATAAACTTGCAATGTGATCCCACAGTGATAACCCATGGCCATGGAAAGGCTGTACAAGAGACGAAATCGCTTATTTTTTGTACATCCCAAACATGGATAATTGCCCATTAATGGCCAATGCCACCAAATTACCAAAACATAAACTGGGTAAATTTTATTTTATGATAAAGAGTACTATTAACAAGAAGCAAATCGAATAATTAATCATTGAAGTATCGGCAAAACACTAAATTAATAATTCTTCCATTTTTCAAATCATAAAATGAAGCTCATGACAAGATCTAACAACTTATGATCAGAACTCTAATACCTTTTTCTAATACTTAATTCAACTCATTAGTCCATGAGAACAAGATTATGACAGGATTAGCAGATTAATTAATATTATATTAAACAAAAGCAAAACTCAGGATAATGATAATGAACTACTCTAATCATCATTAACTACTAGAAATCATTCCTATTCTAAGATTCTACAATCATTAGTATTTTCATAAATTCAATTGATTTGAGAATCAAAACCAGATCCAAACAACAAAATGAAACCTTTAAAAGCAAGCAATAAAAAGGGTATTCATTTATCAATGGAACAAAATTAAAACCCTAATCAAATTTAAACCCATTACAAGGAAATGAATAACAAACTAAATTTTGAGAAAAAATTTAGAGACAACATACTCGGCTAGCATCTGGATCAAGACAAGTCTGAGAGTTTTTTGAATCAGAAACAGCTTTAATAACAGGAATTCTACCATTATAAGAATTGGTTTTCCTAACACTAGTAACAGTTTTGAATGGAATCTTGTCATTAGACAGGTGAGATGATGAAGATGAAGAGAGATTTTGGGTAGTTGATTTGAAGGATGAAGTTGAAGAATGGGTTTTCCGTGTGGGTATTGAATGGTTTTTTGAAGTAGGGATTCTTGAGACTCCTATAGCTGCCATTGCCATTTGAAGTGAAGTTTTTTCTTCTTTCTTTTGATTATCTAGAGAGAGAGAGAGAGAGAGAGAGAGAGAGAGATCAGTTTATGTGATCTGTGAAGCTCGTAATCAACAAGATATTCTGCCTAGAATAATGCCACTAATTTTAACTGAATTTACGAAACTAACCTAAGATATATACCCACATTGCCACTTGGCGGGACAACGCATGGCCTAAAATGGCATGAAAACGAGAAATGCTGGTTGGGGCCGACCCAAGTCTCGTTGATCTGGACGGCTCCCATTGATTGGGACGATATTCTCTCTGGATATCGGACCGGTGAGAACCAGCTACATCAACTTGTAGAATATAATCGGCTTTGATTTTCAGCCTTGCTAAGAAAATTTAAATTTTTATCACAACTTGTGCATGACATCAATAATTTTTTCTTACGGGGCTATTGGAGCCAAGTATTATAGGACCAAATAGCATTATGCTACTTGGGGCTAATGTCCTCAAACGGCAAAATGGTTGATGTCATGATAACCTCGGGTCGATGCAGAGGCGGAGCCAGAAATTAACTGAGAGACGGGCTACAAAGAGAAGTACATATAGTCATTCAAATTTAAGCTTTCGAATTTATAATTAACTGAACAAGTTTGCAAAAGAAAATATGATCTATATAATATTAGAATAACTACATTATATATACATATGTATATCGGCAAAATAACCACCATATATCTATCCATGTACGATAGATACGTACACCAAAAAAGAGCAAAAAATATCAAAAAAAGAAGTCGTCGACACCACGACATCAATATATACCAAAAAATAGTATAAAACTATTCAAGTTGTACCCTTTGGTTCTTCAGACGATTAAAATCATCTATTATCGACTCCTCATCAATATCTTCACCAAGCTCTCTTTCAATGTGGACAATCATGCAGTCTCTGAGAAACTCATTTTCCATTTTGTTGCGGAGAGATGTTTTAATAATACTCATTGCAGAAAATGACATTTCGGTTGTTGCCGTGGAAACAGGAAGTGTCAATACAAGGCGTATCAATCTATCAAGTGCGGATATATCATTATTAGGCAATGAAGAAACATCTCTACTTGATGTGTCATCTTCTACTCGTTTGTAAAACGATAAAAGAGTTTTTCTTTTTTTATGGGTTGGAAAATGATTTGACATCATAACCTAAAAAACATCCATAATGGGCTTCAAAAATCGAATAAATAAAAGAGACAATCAACAAATTATTTTATAATTACAAGTGACAACTCAAGGAATCTACAATTTACATAAACTAGTTGAACATAACAATGATCAATATCTAATTAGGAAATCAATATATAATGTATAATGTATAATGTATAAGACAACCAACACACCATTATTCAAACAATTTCCAATCAATTTTAGGGTTAGTTTTTATAATCCACATTCCACAATTTCACCCTAAGTATTTTGTTTTTTATTCTATAAACTATAAAGAAGAAGTTTATAGTTATTGTATCATTGATCAACTACTTTCACTTTCAATCTTCCATAATTTTTTAATTTCAAATTAGGGTTTGAAAAGATTAAAAAAATTAGAAACTTACTTGATGAGTGATGATCTAAGAGCATAGAAGAAATATAAACACTTGATTTGTAGTCTCCACTTCTAGATTGAGTAACACTCAAAAGTCAAGAGCAAAAGGATTTCAAATTGCAATGAATATATCAATTGGATATTTGGGATTTTTTCTACTTTCCATTCGTGAGTAGGGAACAGGAAGAAAGAGGAAGTAAAGGTAGGGAAAGGGAATTAATTTTTTAAGAGCCGGGCTGGGTTATACGGATTACTGGGTTAGGTTACTATTTATTAGGATTCATATGGAAAATGTTAAGGGTTAGAGCCGGGCTGCAGCCCGGCTCAGCCCACTAACACCTCCGCCCCTGGGTCGATGTCATGTAACAATTTTGTTTCACGGTATTTTGGGCCACGGAATGTCGAACCAAGTAACAATAGTTGTCCTGGAGCTTCGATGATTCCCTACTTGGAGAGCCGAAAATTGTTGTTTTGTATGATTTGACAAATATGCTTCTTTAATTTTGTGGTGAAAATCAAATCACCAAGATGGACATTTCAAGCATAATATTGATTCTATTTCTCAGTGAAGACTCTAAATTCAAGCACTTAACAATGTCAATAAATGAACTGCTTTTATCACTAATAAGCATACTTATGACAAATGAAGTCCAAAAAGAAAAAATTATAACAGAACTTTGATGTGATATATGAGCCAAATCACGACTAATTACAGAGCTATAAAGAACTATAAGAAAGAACTTTGATGTGATATATAGATTGTCATTAAAAAAAACAGCAGCAAGCTCAGTTGATGGCTCACCCAAAACCATTGTCCAGGAGCTTCGACGATAGCCTAGTTGGAGAATCTAAAAAGTGTTGTTTTGTTCAATTAGAAGGATATGCTGTTTTTGCGGCGAAAATCAAACCCCCAAGATGGCTATTTCGCGCATAATATTGATTCTATTTCAGCGAAGACTCAAAATTCAAGCACTTAACAATGTAAATAAATGAATTGCTTTATCACTAATAAGCATATTTATGACATATGAAGTTCAAAAAGAAAATTTATAACAGAACTTTAATGTGATAAATGAGCCAAATCACAACTAATTTTAGAACTATAAAGAACTATAAGAAACCCCAATCCTCACGAAATCTGACTGATAGTAAGATTAACTTCTGCTTTACCATGAATAATTACCAGCAACCCGAGATCGATTACCTACAGGAATCTTTTTCTGCAAAAGCTAAACATAATAACCAAAGGGTATTTGGTGTATATAAAGTATTTCTAGTCGATCTTGACAGATGAGAAAAGGTAATGAACGAAATAAAAGGAGACAAGGAAGCCAATGGTTCCAGTAGATAACATGATCGCAATGGCCATGATTAGTGAATAACCCAGATAGAGCATGGCAGAAACAGGTCCACTCAAACTCCGAAGGTCGAATATCAAGTAATTGATGGAGTACATGAACACATAGAGAGCGACTGAACCAGATGCGAAGAAAGCTTTCCACCACCATTGCCAATCCTCGACACAGAGATGCATATAAGTAAGAACAACAGAGACTTCAGCACAAACAACGACGAGCAAGATAAATACGACCAGCAAGAACCCAAATACATAATAGAATCGCCCAAGCCAGATACTCGAAAGGATGAAAAATAGTTCGATGAAAAGGGTTCCAAAGGGGAGAGTTCCAGCACCAAGAACAAGAAGCCATGACGGGTATTTTCTTTCAGGAATTTCTCGAGGGATTTGGTTGGTTCGGACAGGGTATTGGATGGGTTCTGCCTTTGTTCCATATAAGCCTCCCAAAAGGGTTAAAGGAACAGAAATGCAGAACCAAAGTGATAACAGAATGAAATATAGAGAGATAGGGATAGCACCAGTGCTCTTGCTGCCCCAAAGAATGAAGTTCAAGGCCGTCAGAATCACAAAAACTATTCCAGGGAAGAAACACGAAACTGACCAGGCAATTGATTTCCACCCTTCTGAAGTCCCCTTAATAGTTATCCATAACCGAACGCCTACATAACCTGCGACAATACCTAGGAAAAGATATAAAATGATCATTCCTGTCAATAACATTCCTCGAGAAGCTGGTGACATGAAACCTAGAGCTGCAAATAGTATGGTAACGATAGCCATTCCTAAAATCTGGGCCCCATCTCCAACCATCACACAGAGTAATCTTGGGCAATTTGGCTCTCGAAATACATCACCAACAACAAGCTTCCACCCTGAAAGCTCCTCATTCATCTGTGCTTGGGCTTCCTTGTCTAGTTCCTCATACCTTGTCAAATCCCTCCTCACAGTTCTTAAGAATATAATGAAGACTATTCCAGCTAAAAAGAAGATAACCATCAACGAATTCAAGATTGAGAACCAATGAACACGTGCACCTTCCATCTTCAAGTAAGCGTCCCATCGAGAAGGCCATTTAATATCGCTTTTCACAAACTCAACCTCATAAGTAAATGAGATTCGCTCTTTCTCTCTAATGATCTGAGATTTATCGAGATCAACAGGACAATCGACAGGGTCAACTTTTTCATACATCTTGAGCTTCAACATTGCTTCAGGATCACGTTTAACACTGCAAGGAACAACCTCAAACCCAACTATCTCGTACCCTTTTTGCTTCTTCTCCGGAACCACAGCCATCATCTCATCTCCCGTACCAAGTATTTGCACCCCAGTTCCTTCATACTCATGAATCAAAACTTTGAACTTCAAATGATTAATCATGTAATCGTCTTTGCCTTGGGATGGAGCATAGCCAACAGGAAACCCCGTCCATTGAATATTAATCCCATTTTGCTTGGCATATCTCAAAGCAGGTAAATTATCCAAAATCATATTCACCTGATATAAATCGCGGGTTCTTTTTTTCAAGAGCTTTACTTCATTCTCGTCTAATGGGCTCGTCGTGCAAAGATAAACCGACTCATTGACATTCATACGGAAACGATAAGGAGAGTTATCAATCTGATCTCCCATAAGGAGTTCCCCCAAATTCTCTGCACTTTTCTTAATCCCACCCTCGGGTTTACAGTAAGGAAGACTATAGTAACTAAAAGGAAGTTCAGTTTCAATGGAAGTCAGTGAATTAACTTTAGCGAAGATTGGGTCCTCTACCGAATATGTATGCATATAACTACCAGGAAGATAAAACCCACTACATACAGACGCAAAGAGAAGAACAAGGAGACAAGACAAATTGTTCGAAGAAGCCATTGAAACAAGATCAAAGAACAGATTCTTCCTCGTGTCGTCTTCGATCTAAAAGATGCGAAAATGCATAATCTTAGGATTTCGATCTATAAATGATAAAATTGCGAAACTAAGAGTGAATTCGTCTGGCAATTGCTTTCCAAGTATAAATCAACTTGATCCAAAAGATAAATCAAATTTCCAACTTGCAATTACTCCTACTGAAGAACTCCAGATCTACAAAATATAATTCAAAATCACAAAATCAAAATTTGAAATTTCTTCCAAGTTCATACACAAATCAATCACCAGTCATGAAAAAACTTCATTAAATCTAACAAAAAACAACACTAATCTTTGAATAACAAATCAAATAATCACTAAAAATTTCACAGAAAGGTTAGAATTCGCCGAATAGAATCACAATCAAGGAAGCATTTGGAAATTCAGATCTAGGGAAGTGAAGTACGTACCTATGCTTCAATTCCAGAAAGAGAGAGAGAGAGAAAGATCAGCTCCTCCGGTTAGAGATTCAGTACTGAACCGAGCTGAAGAATAAGCAGACAAATGGATAAGAAAATAGAATTTAAGATTTGAGGTCTTTTCTAGGGTTTGTGGTGAACAATGTCAGGGTAACTCACCATAATATCTTTAATTGGAAACGTTGAAGCATGAAAGATAATTTTGCTGTTTTTGTAACGTAATGTAAATGGACAGAATCACAGAAATTATGATTCAATCCAATTATTCCTCAATATATTATTTAGATCCCTTTTCAGGGCAATCTTTTATGCTAATTTTGTAAAGGTTTTAATTGTCTTTATCTGTTAGATTTTAATAGAGAGGTACCCAATTCAATTTGTTATTTGGGCCTTTATTATTTGTGTAACCGAAAAAGAAAAAAACATGTAGTATATGTTGAGGTAGATACACGAATAACAGAGAAAAAAAAAAGAAAAATATTTATAACTCTGTAGAGTGAAAAAGATAATGATCGTATGTTGTTGTTTTTTACCATACCTTAATGTGAGTATTTTCCAACTAGATACACTCGTTTAGAACAGAACTTTGTAGGTGTTAAGATCAAAATAGTAGACCAGCGAGTGAATCCGTTTATATGAACTCCGTAACCAATAGTCTCCTACGTGTACATTTTTTGGGAACGAGTCTCATGTTTATATGAGCTATACTCGGAAGAAGCTAGCATCCACCGTAACATCCTTCAGGACTTTGAGACCACCCCAAGTCAGTCCACGAGCAACTTATATTGAACTTATATTCTTCTCATTCTTGGGGATAAACTTTTAACATGGTTTAGTACATCATGAGTTTATGTGAACTAGGATTGAGCAGAGGCCAGTTATTTACCATATTTTGTTCAATCAAAGCCGAACCTAATAAGGCTTCAAACCGATAAAATTCTGTTTAGTTTAATTTCGTCTGGTACCAATTCAAAATAATAATTATTTTAGTAACATGATTGTAAGCAAACGACTAAATTTTGAAATTTTAAAACACTCAGAGAGAGAGAGAGAGAGAGAGAGAATAAAGTGATATGATAACTTAGGCCTTTCATTACAAAATTATATCAAGATTCAAAAGAGGAACACAGATATAGAAAACAGAAGTCTAAAGAGATTACAAGTTCTCAAAGAACAGTAACAATAAATTCTTTAAACAACTACGGATTCTATCAAAATGAAGTTCTATGAGAAAAAAAACAAACCAGATTATGACTACAAACCTACTCAAAAACAAGAAACCATTTACCTTGAAGCATGAAAGATACTTAAATCACCTTAAAGCCATGACCCAAATTGCTTTTCTGCAACTATGAAAACCCAATCTTTTCTGCAACTTTCAGTTCCAAATGATGAGAGTAATAGCTCGAAAGAGGTAGTTTATCTCACCATTCATTCTGGTGCTTTTATCTAATCAATTTTGACAGAAGAGAAAAGGTAATGAACGAAATAAAAGGACATAAGGAAGCCAATTGTCCCAGTGGACAACATAATTGCGATTGCCATGATCAACGAATACCCGAGGTAGAGAATAGCTGATACAGGTCCACTCAAACTCCGAAGATCGAATACCAGATAATTTATAGAGTACAAGAACACGTAGAGTGATACCGAACCAGAGGCATAGAAAGCTTTCCACCACCATTGCCAGTCCTCAACACAGAGATGCATATAGGTAAGAACTACGGAAACTTCGGCACAAACAACAACAAGCAAGACAAAGACAACTAGTAAAAACCCGAATACGTAATAGAACCTCCCAAGCCAGATACTCGATAAGATGAAAAAGAGTTCGATGAAGAGGGTTCCAAACGGGAGGGTTCCAGCACCAAGTACAAGAAGCCACGATGGGTATTTTCGTGCAGGGATTTCTCGTGGGATTTGGTTGGTTCGGACAGGGTATTGAATGGCCTCTGCCCTTGTTCCCAAAAAGCCTCCTAAGAGAGTTAAAGGAACAGAAATGCAGAACCAAAGTGATAATAGTATGAAGTACAAGGAGATAGGGATAGCACCAGTACTCTTGCTGCCCCAAAGTACGAAGTTTAAGGCAGTAAGGATTATAAAGACAATTCCTGGGAAAAAACATGACACTGACCACGAAACAGATCTCCACCCTTCTGAAGTACCCTTGATAGTCCTCCATAACCGAACACCAACGTAACCTGCTATAGTACCCAAGAAAAGATACAATATGATCATTCCAGTCAAGAGCATTCCTCGAGAAGCTGGAGACATGAAACCGAGAGCTGCGAATACGATTGTTACAATAGCCATCCCTAAGATCTGTGTTCCGTCACCAACCATTACACAGAGTAGCTTGGAGCAATTTGGTTCTCTAAACACGTCACCTACAACAAGCTTCCATCCTGAAAGCTCCTCGTTCATTTGTGCTTGAGCTTCTTTGTCCAGCTCCTCGTACCTTGTTAAATCTCTCCTCACGGTCCGTAAGAATATAACGAAGACAATTCCAGCTAAAAAGAAGATCACCATAAGCGAGTTCAAGATTGAGAACCAGTGTACACGTGCACCTTCCATCTTCAAGTAGGCATCCCATCGAGAAGGCCATCTAATATCACTTTTCACAAATTCGACTTCGTAAGTAAATGATACTTGCTCTTGCTCCCTGATTATCTGAGACTTGTCAAGATCAACAGGGCAATTGATTGGGTCAATGTTATCGTACATCTTGAGCTTTAACATTTCCTTAGGATCGTGTTTGATACTACAAGGAACAACCTCGAACCCTACAATTTCATACCCAGATGCCTTTTTATTGTCAGATTCTGATACTACTACACCTAACCCTTCTTCTCCAGTACCAAGTATCTGAACACCGGTTCCTTCATACTCATGAATCAAAACCTTAAATTTCAAATGATTGATGATGTAATCGTCATTACTTTGTGCTGGGGCATAACCGATAGGATATCCTGTCCACTGAATGTTCATTCCATTTTGCTTGGCAAACCTCATTGCCGGTAAATTATCTAGGATCATATTCACCTGATATAAATCACGGCTTCTCTGTTTCAAAAGCTTTACCTCATTCTCATTTAATGGGCTAGTAGTGCATAGATAAACTGATTCATTTGTGTTCATGCGGAAACGATAAGGCGAATTATCAATCTGATCTCCCATAAGGAGCTCACCCAAATTCTCTGCACTTTTCTTTATCCCTTCTTTGGGTTTGCAATAGGGAAGACTGTAATAACTGAAAGGAAGTTCCGTTTCGATGGAAGTCAAGGAATTAACTTTAGCAAATATCGCATCCCCGGTCGAATATGTGTGCATGTAACTCCCAGGCAGATAAAACCCATTACAAACAGACGCAAACAGAATGATGTAGAAACAACACAGACGGATCGAAGAAAGCTCCCCTAAAATGAACTTTGAGGCCATTGGAAAGGACAGAAGAAAATTCCTTGATACTTGCTCTAGATCTATGAGTTTCTCACAGGCATATTCCAATGTCAGATCTGAATCTCTTAAATTGGGAACTGCAGTATTAAGAAAGAACAGAATCTGATTCAGACAATTCTACAAATTTCTTAAAAAAAGTTTCACATTATCAGCTTAGGTTAATGAGGAACTTAACATCAAACCCTAACCTAATCCAGAAATAATGTTCTATCACTACTTTTAGGTACAGATCTAGGGATCAAATGACAATTACTTACTCAAATCTTACTATAAAGTTCCAATGCCAACTATAAACTAATGAAAATTCAAATCAAGGTTTTGAATTCTTAATCTTCGAAATCCAAATCACAAATCAGTAAAAAATCATTAAGCAAATCAACAAGAACATCTCTAGTGTAAAAAAAAACAATATATTTCACCTAATTTCTAGACTTAGAGAGTAATATTTCCAAATTAGATAATTCATTAGAGAATTTAGATCTAGGGTTTCGAATACTTACAAGTTCATAGAAATAGGGTTTGTGGCTCGTCCGGAACGCTTGGGAAATGCTTTTTGTCAAGCAAGGGTTTGTAACTCGACTCTTAGTATCTCCTGATCGTCTCTCTATCTCTATCTAGGGTTCGTGAGTGTGAAATTTTCCTACTAGAAAGCTCGTGTTGCGGTTCTATCGTCACATTTTCTTTTGTAGCTTTTCCCAAAGAAGTCCCTAATAATTTGCTAAAAATGCTATGGGATCCCTATATTGGGACTCTCTTTAATACGTGCGAATGTATGGATTGAGAAAATCAATTTTTTTCTAATGGGATAGAAAACAAAAAATTTCATATTTGAAATTTAAGCTTTACATGTTTGATAGGGTGGTAAGAAAATGCAATGCCTTTATAAATTCTTGTTACAAAAAGTATACTCAGCCCGCCTCTAGGGACTCCCACTTGAACTGCATGTGAGAGAAACCCTTGTTTCTCTCTCCACGTGACTAAACATGTGAGATGAGAGAGAAACTCTTGTTTCTCTCACATGCGGTTCAAGTGGGAGTCCCTAGAGGCGGGTTGTGTAGACATGTTGTTCTTGTTAGGGTGCCTATAAATATCCAACTTTCATCTTCTTCTCTTCCTAGTCAGGACAAGAAACCTAAAAAAATCCATATTTCCCAAAATTTGAATACAAAATTGTTCCGATCAAACCAAAATCCTTTGGTTAGAACTCAGATTACTATTAGGAGTTATAATGGAAACTCGAATCGGTTCTTAAGTTTGATTAGAACGATTTTGTATGGAAACCCCATCAACATGAACCATTTGTGTTTGATCAAGAACGATTACTAGGAAACCCATCAACGTGATGGGGTGCTAAAGCTTTCAGTTTCAAGAAGTGAGGAAACCCAACATGAGGGATTAATTTTCATTAAAATCTTTCATCACGATTTTTGTTCTTGATCTTTCATCATAATCATTTCAGAAGTAAATGTTTGTCTTGCTTAGTTAGAGAGATAGACAAGTGAGAAGCTCTATAAACGAGTGAGAAACAAGTTCGATTGAGATCAGTTTAGAGAGAGAGAGAAAATTATGGATGAGGACAGAGAGCGTGTTTTTCTCGGGGAAAAGCGTGGGAATTCAGTTTTACAAAGTTTTTGTAAAACTGAATTCCCACGCTTTTCCCCGAGAAAGACACGCTCTCTGTCCTCATCCATAATTCTCTAAACTGATCTCAATCGAACTTGTTTCTCACTCGTTTATAGAGCTTCTCACTTGTCTATCTCTCTAACTAAGCAAGACAAATGATTATGATGAAAGATCAAGAACAACAATCGTGATGAAAGATTTTAATGAAAATTAAAATAAATCATCTCTTTTTCCTACCTTTTTTTCTCAAAGCAATTCAGTTCTCACTCTATTTTATCCAATCAAACAACAAAACTTCAATTTCATAGGAATATGACTTTCTCAGGTCAGAACATTATTTCTGTGTGACCAACTTCTAGATTAGGTTAG
The DNA here is from genome assembly GCA_002897215.1 of Eschscholzia californica subsp. californica. Taxonomy (NCBI): domain Eukaryota; kingdom Viridiplantae; phylum Streptophyta; class Magnoliopsida; order Ranunculales; family Papaveraceae; genus Eschscholzia; species Eschscholzia californica. Next base: position 33,112 of record BEHA01050470.1, on the reverse strand, counting down.
GGCCCCAAAAGTGTGACCAACTTCCTGTGTGACCAACTTCTGGATTAGGTTAGGGCCCCAAAAGTGTGAGCAACTTTCTGTGTGACCAACTTCTGGATTAGGTTAGGGCCCCTAAATTTACATAAATGCTGAAAAGACCTTAGTGTGGGACTAAAAAACTAGTGTCGTCTATTTTTTATTTTAAACAACAGAATTACATGATTAAGATAGACAATTATACATCACACAACATTTGACTTTGATTAGGGGTGTACTCGAGTCGAGCATTTAACGAGTTGCTCGAGCTTAGCTCGGCTATTGCTCGTACTCGACTCGAAGATTAACGAGTACGAGCTTAACACGATCCCAAAATCATGTTCATTTATGTAAACGAGTCGAGGTTGATCATTCTTTGCTATTTATAATAATGTTTGTACATAATTATGTAATTATATTGAAACTTATATATGGAATATCAACCATTAAAAGATTATTAGATTATGAATCATTAATCATTATTCTTGTACGTGTCAAATGATCATTGAAGTATTTTGATAATTTAGGAAGTTGTTTTAATTTGAAGCATTTTGATAAACGAACTTAAAACAATGCGAGCTCGAGCTCTTTCAAACATATACAAGTCTATCAAGCTCGAGAAAGTCGGCAATTACTCGACCGAACTCAAGCAAACAGTCAAAGACACTAGCTAAACTTGAACATCTTACTACTCGCATCGACTCGACTCAAGCACACCCCTAGCATTGATACATCATAAGGATATGCTCGTAACTCTATAAATTTGTCATAACAAGAGAGTCATTCCCACTGGGGGCTACCACTGAGGGCTAGTGATGGGAGTCGGTACAGGCTAGAGGATATTACCTCCAACATCGTCGAGTCGGTTCGAGCTCTTACTTCATTGAGTCGGTCGGCTCAGGCATCTTAGGTTAGTGACCGCTAGTTTAGTGACCAATTACATTCAAGGAGCATTTGGTACATTGTCTGTTCGAACCCGCCTATTTCATCGTACCTGTCGGGTACCAGACGGTCTAGGTCGAGACTTTCCAAGAGTAGCTAAGGCCTTCTCCACACAAATATTACAAGAATAAAAAAAGAATTCCATTTTCACTATCACATAAAATAATTACAAATTATAACTTAGAAATGAAGAAGAGACATAATACCTTCCAAAACTTCACAAATGAAAAGGAAAAAAATGATAACTCATACACGGGCAGTGAGGCACAGCAGATGAAACTTCACAAGGTAAAGAGATTCAAAGAGAGCGGGTGCTGTCTATATAACAACCCAAATGGACCAAAGAAAATTCTATACCCACATCCAATTTAGCTACAGGCGACCACAATCTATAAGCACAATGGCACCCTATCTCGAAGTCCTCACGCCCAAGGAGAACAAGGAAAAGAAAACAAAAAAAATCCTAATCTATACAAATTCACAAGTGTACGGAGTTTTGATCGATCTTACTAATGAGGCACGTTAGTAACTGAGTAACATGAACTTCTGTAGACAACGATCCGTCGATCAACAATAATCCAAAATATTCAAAAATCTAAAATATTGTGTTTCATAGATTTAGATTATCCTAGAATTATGTAATATTTTATTAGAACGATATTACCTACTTTCTTAGATTAGCTAGGAGGAATATTAGGAAGCTATAAAACTCTGATTAACTCTATACATATGAGTTGGGTCCTAAGACTTTGTTTATTCAGTTATTTTTTAAGGTAACAATCATAGACTAATATCATAAATCTATTATTGGTTCTACTTAGATGTGGTTGTTATGGGTGGGTCTTCGACTGACCCACGTTAAATGTTTGTATCTATTATTTTTCGTACATTTCTACAATTATCACATATATAATCCTAAGTTCATCACTCACCTTCAAAACCAGTCTATACACTCTTTTCTGTTTGAATTTTGACTAATCTCGTCCACCAATCTCGCTTTCAGATTACGACATAATCGTTTTGTACAATTATCACATATATAATCCTAAGTTCATCACTCACCTTCAAAACCAGTCTATACACTCTTTTCTGTTTGAATTTTGACTAATCTCGTCCACCAATCTCGCTTTCAGATTACGACATAATCGTTTTGACACTTACTTTCAAACCGGTCTTACATCTTCTTTTTGGAGTACTAATGTCGTTCACAACTTTAGCCTTCACTCAAAACAATCTCCTTGGCTCCATTTCCACACCTCACTACAAAATACCTAGAGCTGTATTGGTCCCAACTAATTGTTCTAGCAAGAACATTCTTTCTTGTTTCTTATTGATGAGAGCTCATTTGTGTGACCTTAGCTGATCAGAAAACACTCGACGATTGTGTAACGTCATTATCTAAGTCTTTGTTTCGCGATCCTAATTGATGCAAGCCATCCGATTTCATACTAAGGAGGCATTTTTTTCTTGCAAATTTTGATGTAATTCGTGTGAATGGTCTCTAATAGCCTTACTCAAATTTATCTTTGAATAAAAAAAAAATTGTCGATCGTGTGAATGATTGAATCAGATTGAAATTGAATCCATTCTAGTTAGACATAAAGTAAGTATGAATTAAGGGTATATGAAATAGGGTCCACGGGTTTTAGGCCCAAAATAAATTTCAAAAACTGATTAAGGTTCAATCTTCTCAAAAAATAGGAATTTAGTTCTTTTCCCTTTTGGAACAAACATTGTTGATACATAATGTGTTATGTATGACACATAAAAAAATGAAATAAAGTATGAAACTTTAACAATAAATAACATTTATGAAACAAAACAATAATCAATAAACAGAAAAACAATGTAACTATGACATCTAGACATACTTTAAACTATACTAAATGTGGTTTGTTGTAGAAATATACGTAACTGATACTAAATAACGTGTATATTGTGAAACAGATGGTAAGTTTGAAATCAATCGAAAAAATCTGAGAAGAAAAAGAAAGAGAATTTTGGAGATTGGTTTTCAAAAGTGGATTTTTCCTAATATAAAAGGTTATAATGCGTATTATGATTAAATAGAAATGATAGAGATCTATGTTTTTCTATAAAGATGGGTCAATTTGGACTAAATATCTATTATAGATTAATTATTATTTTGGATTAAAATCCTATGTTAATATTAGGGTGGACTAAATGTGTGTTTAGGTGTAGATTTTTGGACTAGGAATCAAAAAATTATATGAAATAAGAAGGTAAAAATTGATTTTTAAACTCTAACATTTTCGCCCCGTAAATCAAATCTAATTGACCAAAGTTTTTATGTGGGTGGGAATATTCTGGGTGCAGCCGCAGGCGCCGTTCAATTTCATCGTTCATTTCCTTCTCTATAAATACCACCAACCCCATTACTTTTTTCCTCACAAACTCTCTTACACTCTCTTGACTAGTAACATTGTAGTCATGGCAACAAAATACCCCCATACTCTTATTGTTCTTGCAATTTGCTGTGTTTTTCTTTCTACCCTATCTTTAATCTCAGCTAGTAAACGTAGTGGTTTTAGTGTCGATTTTATCCACCACGATTCTCCTCTTTCTCCATTCTACAACCCAACTGAAGAACCTTCCGAACGGGTCCGAAAATCAATCCAACGATCAATAAACCGTGTCAATGTCTTAAAGAACTCATTATTGTCCGCTTCTGACGATGATAACGAAACTATTGCATCAACTGTGGTACCTTATGGAGGTGCATATCTAATGAGGTTTGGACTAGGAAACCCGTCGCATGAAATACTAGCCTTTGCTGATACAGGAAGTGATATCACTTGGACTCAATGCTTACCTTGCGAAAATTGTTATAGACAAGAAGCACCATTTTTCGATCCGAAAGAATCTTCAACTTATAAAGATTTTCCATGTTCTTCAGAAACTTGTCAAGCATTAGGACAATTGGGTTCATGTCAATCAAGTTGCAGGTACCAGGCTCGTTATGGAAAGGGATCTCATACGACAGGAAACCAATTGACATGTTGCAGGTACCGGGCTCTTTACGGAGATGGATCTCATTCGACAGGAAACCTAGCTGGTGAGACGATAACGTTCAACTCTACGAGTGGTAGGCCCATTTCTTTTCCTAATATAGCATTCGGTTGTGGTCATGATAACGCAGGACTATTTAGGCCCGGTAGTTCGGGCATTGTGGGCCTAGGTAGAGGCCCATTATCATTTATATCTCAATTGAGTACAGCAATTGATAACAAATTTTCTTATTGTTTGACTAATCAAAAATCTCAAGATCAATCAAGTAAATTAAACTTTGGTAGTCAAGCTGATATTTCAAAAGAAGGATTTCTTTCAACTCCATTAGGAACTAAGGTGAGCCCTAGTGGTGAAAAATTACCTTACTATTATCTCATACTTGAATCTCTTAGTGTGAATAATGATGAGGAAAGAATTTCTTTCAAGACCAACTATTCTTCGAGTAGTAACAAAAATGTTAGTGATCAAGGCAACATTATTATTGATTCTGGAACAACATTAACGATACTTCCATCAGAAACTTACAAAGAATTAGAGTCGAAGGTGAAAAATGCTATTGATGCTGAACCAGTTTCTGATTCTAGTGGTCTTAGTCTATGTTACTCCAATCTTCGACAAGTTACAAAACTACCCATCATTACAGCTCATTTTACGGGGGCCGATATCGTTTTGAAACCTTATAACTCATTTATACAAGTGTCTGATGATCATCTTTGTCTAGCTTTTACTCACTCTGAAATTTTTTCTATCTTTGGGAATGTTGCACAGAGGGATTTCCTTATTGAGTATGATCTCAATGAGGAGAAGGTTTCTTTCTTGCCAACTGATTGCACCATGAATTAAAGATTTCCTTATTATGTTATTTAGTGTTGTTTGATGTTGTATTTCTTCTTATAATAATAATTGGATCCCTTAATGATATGTAATAATCTTTGTTTAAGTTGAATAAATTAGTTATTATTAAACTTGTTTTTACACATTCCATGGCACTTGTTAAGTCATCTACTCTGATCTCCTCTGTTTTAATAGTATCTGGATTGTCCAGTGACTTTAACAATGGAGCCAAACGATCCGTGTTATGGGGAAATAAAAAAAGAATAGAACTTTTTGTTTCTCCCAAACAACCAAATCTTTATACTTTTTAGCTTCTTCTTCTTCTTCGTATAACATTAAGAGAGGAAGAAAATAATAGAACTTTTTGTTTCCCCTAAAATAGTTTGAAGGTCGCCGAAAAAAAGTGGTCTGCCGGCGACCTTTGTTTGAGAAGATTGTGAAAAGAGAGGAAGAAAAGAAAAAAAAATAGTTTGAAGGTCGCCGGAAAAGATTGTGAAAAGAGAGGAAGAAAAGATCAAAAAAATAGTTTGAAGGTCGCCGGAAAAAGTGGTCTGCCGGCGACCTTTGTCGGAGAAGAAAGGTAAGGTGGAGAGATGAGATGGATGAATTGGAAGAAAGAAAAGGAGATGATGTAGCCTTTAATGGTTTTTATTTTTTTGGAAATTAATTTTGTTTTGCCCCTAGAGTATTTCCCAAAAGTTGAAACTTTTAACCAAAACGAACTGTCGAACATTAATAAGGATCAAAATGGTGAGTTGGTCATAAATTAGGGACTTCAACAAAACTAAACCATTTTTATATTACATGGTTTGAAATTAAAAAATTAAAACATGTTCTAGTAAATCCTTTATAGTGCGACCTGAATTGATAAACATTTATTAGACAAGACCTCAAAGAGCCTCTCCAATACAAAACTAAAGGTGGAATCACGTCCAATATCGTGATCACTTGTTTACTCGTTCATCAGGTCCGTTGAACTCTGAAATTTTGTGTCCATAAAGATTATCTAGTGGATTCAGGTGGATTATTTTTAAAATCTTAGTGTTTAAAACCCGTTCAAACCCGTCAAATATTTCGGGATTGTCGGGCATCAGGTGGCCAGATTTTGGATTTTTATTATTCAATAAGAGCAACTCCAACCCCAGAAGGGGTTAGGCATAAAAAAATATATTTTTCTATCCAAAATTAGATCGAGGGGTTCCACCTCAAAAAATCAACTCCAATCCTTAAGGAGGTTTGGCTTAAAAATTGTGCATGGATAAAACACATGTGGATTTTTTGTGGATATGCCAAAAACGTATGTGATCTTGTTTATGTGCGAAACGCGTGTATGAACGATTTTTATTTTTTTAAACTCAGCTATTTTTTTTAATTAAAAAATTGTTTTTTCAAAAATTATGGAAGGGTTCCCTATAAATAAGGAACTAATTGTTGGAGCAAATTCAACAACCAAGGGAGTAGCCCTCAGTCATTCTTCTTTAAAAGTCGAGTGAAGGCTAGCTTGGAGTTGAGCTCCAAAATTCGAATTTTAGACCTTAACCCTAAATGGTTGGAGTTGCTCTAATATGAGAAACTATTAAAATTTGAATTTTAGACCTTAACACCAAACAGTTGGAGTTTACTCTTCATTGGGTCGGTTAAAGTTGAGAAACTATTAAAACTTGACAAATCATTTCTTTAAGGGTACAACAGTGTTTGAAATCCAAAATGGTTTAATAATCAGTTGGAAACATAACTAAAATCTAGTCAACGCTCTTAGAATCCAAGTCAACTCTAAAGCGAAGTATGTTAATAGAAAACCACATACTATTGGATCCCGTATTATACATAATACTCATAAGTCTTAACTACTTTTACCTAATCTTAACTATTTTGATCAGTTTTCCTTTACCAACATATACTGAAATCAAAACAGGAAGAGAAGTGGACATGAGCTCATTGAAGTGTGAATTTTGAGTTGACCAAAAAATTTTGAGGCATTCTGACAATCACATGAAGTGTGAAACTCCTTACACAACAAATACATGAAACTCTGCAAAGAAAAACATAAAATTGAAATCACAATTACTCACGAAAACAAAAACTTAAAACTTGAAAAGGCTATTCCAACATATAACCCCATATCAATATAGACAAACTTTCGTATAAACATTAGAATATTTGGAGATGTAAAAGAGATACGAGGGACTTACAACCTTGTATCAATATCCTCAGATTTTGATACAACAATGTAGAGAACTCAACCATGTCGTTGTAGAGAAGGTAACTTCATGAGCACAAGAAACGTTTGTTAGTTGAGAGTAATTAGCAAAATGGGCCGGCCAAAAGTCGAGAGAGTATTACTGCTCAACTTAAAGGATAGATTTTGTGTCAAACGAAACTGACGACCAATTGATTAATTGGCCATTATTATATGATTGGTCGATTGATTGATTTTTTTTTTATGACGATAAGAATTGGATGGATGTAGATTTATTATGAGTTTATATAACAAATTTAGTGAGTGGTTTAACAAATGGGTCCATGGGTATATAGACCAAAATAATGTTCAAAATGTTGTGAAAAATAAAAGAGGGAAGAAGAAAGATTATAAAAATGTAAACTAAGATAGAGACAAGAAGAAACTAGATTGGTATTCATATATTTGTAGAGAGAATTCTCTACATTGGTAAATTGATACTTAGATACATTAGTTTGGTACATTGGTATATTGAGTACTATGATACATTGGTTTGATCCCTTAGGTACATTGGTACACTAGTTTGGTACATTGTTACATTAGCTAGAGACCTCTTTATATAGGCCTTTGAAGAGTTACATATCTAATACAAGAGTTACATATAATCAATGGTGCTTGAATACAAATAATGGTGGAGAACTTATGGTGGTGGGAGTTACCAAAGTGTGGTGGTCATCCACCATAAATCAAAGATTTATAACACAAAAAAGGTTTATGATCCAATCTTCCCAAAATATGGATATTTAGTCCTTTTACATTATGGACATAATACCCCATTTTTAATGAAATAACTACCGTCCATGTCCCTCCTATAAAAATCGCGGGATTTTCAATTTTCTGGAAAGTTTCTAATGTGAGCGTGATTTGGGGGTTTTAAAGCAGCTAACGGTATAAACCCAAAATTAAATTTTCTCTCTCTTCTAAACCATTTTGGAAAGCAAATCTATTCCCAAATCGATTCAAAACAAAAACCCTAACCAAATCAATGTTCTCTCTCTTTACAAATTTGGAAACTAGTCTCTCTTTACAGATTTGAAAACCAAATCAATTTTCTCTCTCTTACTATGTAATTTTTTTTCGATTCAAATCAATTTTCTCTCACTTAACTTTCAGATTTGGAAAGAGAATATTTTTTGGGATCAATTAAGCGTGATTTGGAGGTTAATATACAAAACATATGTATCACTTTCTCTCACTTAACTTTCAGATTTGGAAAAAGTATATTTTTCTGGGAACATTACAGCAGCATTTGTTTTCGTTTTTACTCATACATAACCATACATCGAACACAAAATTATGAAACAGATTCGTAAATTATGTGTTATTTATGACGAGGCAACCATCATTTGTCATGTATACAACGTAATTTATCAAATGTATATGCGTCATGTTCAATAAATTACACATGATTTCTATTAAATTACACATGATTTCTATTAAATTACACATCGTTTACATTCTGTTACAAAAAAAAAACGTACAAAATCTTCTCTGGTTCAGATATGGTGCCCATGCATGTACTCTCCATTTGCAGTCTTGAGCAGGACAAACAGCAATTACACTATATTGTGGAAGAGCATATCAAAATGCTTTTGCACCACCACGAAACAACTGACCAACTTCAGTAAATATTTTATCCTAGCCATCAGATTTTAGTTTCGTTGACTTACTTTGATTTGATGATTCTGTTTAGAATTCCATCTGTTATATCAAATCTACACACATAAATACACATATATTAAACAAAAAATCATATATTGTATTATAAACTACATGTACAGTTCCGTAAATTATGTATAATGTTTGTCAAATTTTGACAACATTTGAAGGTTTTGAGTAGTTTGGTCAGCTTAACAAGGCTACTATTTTGGGTGAAAAGTACGCATAATGATAAACAAATAATACATAATTTATGTGCACTTATACGATGTTTTAGAATTTATTATAAATTATATATAGTGTATAACAAATTACGCGTATTTTACATTCACTCTTATAAAAATATCGTGCAAAAGATGTTTGTGTAATGTACTAGAAAGTATCAAAATTTACTGTAAATTACCTATATTGTATATTCTGTTAGATAAACGTACGGAATAACACCTGGTTCATAAAATTGTACGAAACCAAAGATCTGAGGTGAAGATCAGAAAATCAAGAAGCTTAAACCTAAATCTAATGAAAAATTATATGATAATCGGATGAAAACAAAACATACTCGATTTGAACTAATCCGTAAATATCTATTAAACATCAAGATAAGAGACAACGATGAAAATCTTAGAGAAAGAAAATAAATAGCAAACATCCAAAATTAATGAAATAATAAACAAATCTTTGAGATCATAACCAAAATCATATATGTTTAACTTTAGAGAGAGATAATTTGATTTAATAACCTGAAAAGCAATATTAAATCTGATTCAAAATCTGTTTCAATGGTAAGAACAAAGAATTCCGAAATGTGTAAAACCTGACACACGATGAAGGTGTTTACCGCTGCTCTAATGAAGATTAAACAAGCTTTCTGAGTTTAATGGAGGATTATCAGATGATTCAGATTTAGAGAGAGAGAGAGAGAGAGAGAGAGAGAGAGAGAGAGAGAGAGAAAAAATAAACAGGTTTCGGTTACTGAAGATAATGAAGATAGAGGTTACTTTGATTAGAAACGTGATTTGAGAGAGAAAGTGGGAGATAAAAATGGAAAAAGATATTTAGGGATTTTGAAGGTAAATCTGTTTTTATATATAAGGAATGTTAGTTTAGGTATTAAGATTTATTATGAATTCTAGGGATTTGTGTTTTCCCTCTAGATGTATACAAATGGACTAGATATCCATTTAAATTAATATTTTGGTTTTTAAACTCTTTATGGGATTAGAGAGGACTAAAACTGTTATTAGGACCCATTTTTTGGTCTATACGCTCAAAATTTCTTAACAAATTTTCATTTTTTAAGGGAGGTAATAGATCTAGTGATCATGATTTGTGGAAAAACACAAGTACCAACTGGATTTGTCTTTTGACTTGTCCCAGTTAGCACAAAATATTGTGTTGTATAATAGATATATCTATTACTATATAAAATAGAAAGATGAGGGCTGACTAGGACAAATTCAAAGACAAACTTTGAGACAAACCCAGAGATAAATCTAGCTGTCCATTTTGGATCAGATTGGTTAGATTGTATCTTGACCATAAAACCGTAATCAATCATAATCTTAGCTGTTACAAATTATTAAATAGGTGTTTAAAGACCATTTAGTTTTCATTGAATCTCCTTTCATAATTTTCATCACAAATTCTCCCTACGTTCCATCTATCTTCGTAGATTAGTTACAAGGAAGACATAAACCTCTATAAAATGTCCTTTCTTTCCATCTTCACAAGACACCTTCTTCAGTTCTAGGCCGACTCCAAAAATATATGTATATATATATGGCTGTGTGTGTATACGAGTGTATTATATCATGCATAATAAATACATACTTATTATGAGGATTGTGTAGGGAAGAGACTAAAGAGTTGGACTCAGGCAGGATGTTGGGTGGGATTTCAAACCCCAAGCTTAACCTGTCAATCACTAGGTCCGTTCGATTGAAGTTGTCTTCAGACTGTGATGGTTCATGGGCCAAACGAACTCGGGTGTCATGACAGGTTTCGGGTTCTCGGATTTTTTCCCTAACCCAGTACAAAAAAAAGAGTTATTTCCTTTTCGGCCCCCTACTTTGTGACCAACTTCCTTTATGGCACCCTGTTTTCTGTAAATTCAAATATGCCCCCATTTTTTAATGTAAATGTCATAACTACCCTTCCTATAATTATTTTTTCAAAATAAAATTAAATAGAAAACCTGAATTCCACCTCACCTTTCTCTCTACCTCGCATCTCTCTCCACGTCACATCTCTTTCTCTCTCTTCACCTCACATCTCTCTCTCCAACTCACCTCTCTTTTCTCCGACGAAGGTCGCCGGTTGAAAAATTTTCTGACCGAAAACCTTCGAACATAAAAAAACTCTCATTTTCTCTCTCTAAACACTCTGGCGAAGGAGTTTCTCCTTCGCCAGAGTGTTTAAAGAGATGAGAGCTTTTTTTAACAGACCTTCGAGGTATGTACACGAAGGTCTGTTCGTGAACAGACCTTGCTCCGGCGAAGGGGAAACTCCTTCGCCAGAGTGTTTAGAGAGGGAGAGAGAGATGAGAGTTTTTTTTAATGTTTGAAGGTCGTCGGTCGGAAAATTTTTCGGCCAGCGACCTTCGTCGGAGAAGAGAAAGGTGAGTTGGAGAGAGAGATAGGTGTAACAGCCCAAGGTTTTAAGGTTAATTTAGGGACTATTTAGCATTTGGGTCAAGTTAAAAGAGGAGTTAAATCAGCAAAGAGTACAATTTAGGGGTTATTTTGCAAATCAGGATAAAACCAGGGACTGAACAGTAAATTCGGCTGATTCAATAGAGAAAACAAATATCTGATTTTCCATTATCTTCTATTGACCGACTGAACTAGGGTTTCATTTTGGGTTCAGACAATTCGATCAGAAAAGGTAATTTTGGGTAAAAATTCATAAGGGAATTTGATATATTTGAAAATCATAAGTTATTGGTGGCTTATCTCTTGATTTTAGTTCAATTCTTGAAGGAAATTTCGTTTTCTCTCTCTAATATGTTGGAAGTGAGTTATAATGGAGTTGTTTTCTTTTAACTTGAAGAAACAGGTGAATTAGGGAAGGATTTAGCTGAGATTGATCAAAGACAGACCATCATAACTCAAATTCATCCCAATCAAGGTAAGAAACCAATGAATTAGATGTTTTAAGGTCAAAATTCTTAATTCTAGGGTTTAAGGTTTATGAAAATTGAGGATTTTGATGATTCATGTAGTTCTAGGGTTTATATGGTTGGGAATTAAACAATTTTGATATAAAAGCAACTTTAGAGAGATTATGTGATATAGTTTATCGATCGAACGACAACTCGAGGGACTGAATTAAGTCTACCCGAGCCATTCTGGGATTGATATATTGCTCGTACGTACTTTCCTAAAACACGAAAGTCGTAGCTTAGGTTGTTAGCTTTCTGAAAAGGTATGATATAAGTAAATTCGATCTCGGACGAGAGGGTTATGACTGTTTTACCGAACAGTGTGCTGTTAGGAAAATTCTGTTTTGGTTGTTCGTATTTGGCAAGTTTCGAAGATGACTCCCTCGGTTTTTTGGCGAGGACATTTAATAACTAAATGTTAAGGATATAAGTAAGTTTCATAGAGTGTTGGAACGACCTTAATTGGACATGGTTGTAAAGTTAGAAGATCGGTTGAATTTCGGGTTAACATGAAGTCTTCCAAATGTTACGGGTTTCTTTTATGTTTTTAAAGTTTGATTGTTTTACTTTATATACTCTTTAAGTTATACCAAGGTTCTTAAGGAATAACCTAATGTCTATTTGTTTTCTTTATGGTTTGGTAGAGGGGGAGCCAGAGCATTTCGTGAACGATTTGGCTACGGTTGCACGGAGGAAGACTAGTTCTTGTACCGCTAGGTAGGGGTTCTAAATCCTTTATCCAACATGATTTTATAGACAATCAATATGCTATATTCTATAGTTGTATATGCGCCATTATAACTAGAGTTTAGGTAGCATGAAACTCGATTTTAAGTGATGAACTGAATATGCGTGAATGGTTTTAACTGTGATGTGAGAAATGATTTCGAACTGTTTTTACGATGATTGTGAAATACTTGGATTTTCTTGTATGTACCCGACTGCGGATTATGTCAACCTACGGGCACGTAGCCATTGAGGGTAGGATGACATGTGGACACGGTTGTGACCCGTGTGAGACCGGCGAGGTGGGCGACACTAGTCATGAGACCTGTGGGAGTAGAGTGCTTCACTTGCTAGCCGTTGGTGCTCGTTCCTCCAGCTCGAGGCTCAGGGTCGTACACCCTGACTGCTCGCCTGGGAGGTGACATTGATTGGGATCCCTCTGCTTTGTGGCGATATGACTCTTGGTTGTTCCACTTCCGTGTTTGATAAGATAATGAATCGAATGAGAATATGGATTTTGATATACAAATGAAATTGATTTGAATCGAATATGAGAATGTGGTTTTTGATATACAAATGAAACTGATTTTGAAAGATCACATTAGATGCATGACAGGGTACCGAAGAGAATGAGGTTCAGGTCCTTCTATGGTAATTGGGGGACGGCTCTCTTATTCGAACTCGGTGATAAAAAACGTATTTAGATACTTAAGGTATATATGTATCATGAGGTAAACTCTTCCATGATTGCGGAGTCCCTTAGTGGGAGAGGGGTTTACCGGCTAGGGGTAAGTCTCTTTCTCGAGGAGACGTAGTGCATTAGCTAGTGCCTAAATGGGGTACTATCTAACGCACTCTAGGTTCTCCTGAGGAACTCTCCTCTTATTGGGAGCGCACCATGGGTGGGCAGCTAATCACTGCTATTGCTTGCTAGATTAAGGAAAATGGTTTTGTATATAGCATATATAGTAACTTGTTTGATAACTCGTCTTGTCCTGATGTTTAGAAATTATAAAGTGAACTTTTACAAACGTGATGGGTTTTGGATTGGTCGTCTACCAGATTAACTCGTGTCGGTGAGTTATCTGACCCCCTACCAGTTGTTAGTGTGCAGGTGTTATCTTTTTGTTCGACGTGGCGAGTTTTGGTTCGTAGAAGACTCTTTTACGTTGAAGTCTTAGGGTGTATGTCGCGTGGATGTTGAGGCTGTTTTTTGTTCTTTTCCACTAGTTGTATATATTTTTACTCACGAACAAACATATATGTAAATATTTAACACTCAGACTGGTATATAGTTCGTATGGATGTTTATGAGGCTTTTGTAGTTTTTTGTGTGGTTCGGATTTCCACCCGAAACTGAGTTGAGTTTGTTAGCTTCCGCTTTATAGTTTATTCTTATATATGCGAATGTATGGTTTGCATGACAGGTTTTACAGGTGCGACCGGTTCGATTTACAGAGGAGAGACTCTGCCGGATTTTTGTCTCGTCTGTGAGTTGCCGGGACGTGGTCGTGTCTATTTTGGGACATGGGGCGTCACAATAGGTGAGTTGGAGAGAGAGGTGAGTTGGAGAGAGAGAGGTGAGTTGAAGAGAGAAGTGAGGTGGAGAGAGAGGTGAGGTGGAAAGAGATGTGAGGTGGAGAGAGAGGTGTGGTGGAAGTGAGGTGGAATTCATGTTTTCTGTTTAATTTTATTTTGAAAAAATATTTATAAGAAGGGTAGTTATGACATTTACATTAAAAAGGGGGTCATATTTGAATTTACGGAAAACAGGGAGTCATAAAGGAAGTTAGTCACAAAGTAGGGGGTCAAAAAAGAAATAACTCAAGAAAAACTCTAATTGTCCTATTTGTCAAGTTTCAATTGAAATTTTCTTTTTGAGAATGCATGAGATCCTTTATTTAAACAACATCTCCAACTCAATACTCTAAAAACTTAAAAAAGAAATATTCAAGTGACATTTCCTAGATAGAAAGTTTACTTTCAATATAAAATGATCGACGTAGATAGATGAAACATTCAGAAGAATTTTCAAATATCGAGTTTCGACTCTTTCCATAGTAAAGTCAAACAAGCTAAAACTGACTCGAAAATTTGGAGTAAAAGAGCTTTTGGTTTGATTGATTGAAAACTTAAAAATCTGAAACTCCGTCTGTTGAATATTCAATCTCTGTCACCAACATCTACCACAATAATAATTGAATCTTCATTGCAGGAATAAATTATCTTTTTAGAAAAAACCCAGAGAATTAAAGCAGAACAAAGATCAAAGCTCAAATGGGCCATGAATGGAGGTCGCAATACTAAAGCCTTCTTCACATCCATGACACAGAGGAAACGCAAAAACAAAATCTTGCAATTGAGGATAGGTTCGGGCAATTATTCGAATAATGAACAAAATATAGGCAATAATCTATTAGCTCACTTTCAGAAGTTATTTGAGGCAGAACCGGTAGACCCTCCTCCACAGGGGATTCTACAAGCTTATAAACCAATATCCTCTGCAGATCTGGGCTACATCTCCAGGATACCTGACGAAGAAGAAATCAAACAAGTTGTGATGAATATGGGCTCCTCAAAGAGCCCTGGTCCAGGCGGGCTTCCTTGCCACTTCTATCAACATAAGTGGGACATTGTGGGTCTAGAATTGGTAAAGCTTATTCAATCCTCCTTTTCAAATGGTTTTTTTAGCCCAGTAATAATCACACCACACTAGCTTTGATTCGTAAAGTCGACTCTCCGAGTATCGCCCCAGATTTCAGACTGATTGCTTTATGTAATTCAGTCTACAAATTCATCACCAAGATCATAGCTAATAGGATCAAACCTTTTTTGGTCATTTGCATATGTTGGTCTCAGAATGCCTTCATCCCAGACCGTCAAATTATTGATAATATCATCATTACCCATGAACTTCTCCATTCCATGCATAAGTTGAAAGCCCGTAATGGTGGTTTTGCTTTAAAAATAGATATGGCTAAGGCCTATGATGGAGTCAGTTGGCCTTTTCTTACAAAAATCTTGATTGCCACTGGGATTACTGGCCCCATTTTAGACTTGATTATGCACTGTGTTACAACACCTCAATTTAACATCCAGATTAATGGTAGTCTCTATGGGGAATTTGACTCTTCCAGAGGTCATAGGCAAGGGTGTCCTTTGTCACCCTTCCTATTCATCCTAATGGCCCAGTCTCTTTCTCTTCTCATTAATTCTTTTGAGTTACATGGTTCTTACGTAGGATACAAAGCTAAGAAGGATAGTCCTAGCATCACTCACTTACTTTTTGCCGATGATCTCATCTTTTTTGGCAACACTACCTCTCAGAATCTTAATGCTATACAAAATATACTAGCAATCTATACAAGTTTTTCAGGTCAGGCTATCAATTTCGATAAATCTTCTATCCACTTTGGCTCTTTCGTCCCTCAAGCAACTAGACAGCTCTTTATTTAACAATTGGGTTCTCCAATGATGGAAGAATAAGCGAAATACTTGGGGTCTTTCATCCTGAAACCAGGTAACAAATTGAATAGTTATGGTTGGCTCCAAGACAAATTCAACAAAACTTTAGCCGGATGGAAAACTAAACTAGTATCACAGGCAGGAAGAACAGTGTTCATCAAATCAGTTCTACACTCTTACTGCACCTATCCTTTTAGTATACAAAAGATTCCAAAAGGTACCATTCATAAACTCGAACAACATGAGAGAGCTTTTTGGTGGAGTCATAACATAGAAGACAGGAAAATGCATTTTGTAAATTGGGATATAATTAGCAGTTCAAAAAAACATGGAGGACTTGGGATTAGATCCCTTGAACTTGTTAATGATTCCTTGGTGGCCAAATTGCTATGGAAAATAATCAATAGTCCTCCTCAGGAGATATGAGTTCAATGAGTACTTAAAAGTAAATATTTTCCAGAAGATAACATTTGGGACAGTAGGTCATATCAACCCTCTATACCCCTATGGAAATCTATCGTAAAAATCAAAGATGTAATGAAAAGCAATATACTGTGGCAGGTTGGAACAGGAACTTCTATCAAAGTGAAAAGTGATCCATGGATCCCCAATCTCCCTAACAAAGTACCAACAATTGTTCATCCACTGCCACAACAGATCAGTAAAGTTTCTGACTTAATTGATCCGATAGCCAGAGCATGGAATACAACATTACTGCAACAACATTTTGACTCCACAACTATACAAGCCATTAAAGAAATTCAAATTCCAATCATGCAAAGAAGAGAAGACATCTTAATTTCGTGTAATACTACCTCAGGCTCGTTTTCGACTAAATCATTCTATGCTACTATTAAAGGTCGGCCGACTATTACTGAGAACCTTAATGATTTTCCTTGGTCTAAACTTTGGAATAAAAAAAAATATGGATCCAAAAATTCAACAATTTATCTGGAGACTTATTCATATTGGTCTGGCAGCAAAATCAAACATCCAACAGAGAGTCCTCCAGTCTATAGATGCTTTATGTGCAACAATGGGAATGAAACATGAATTCATCTATTTAGTGAATGTGCGACATTCAAAGATCTAATCTCATTAACAGATCAGGAGACACAAGCAAGTATCAAATCAGATCATATTGAAACTTTAAAATTTCTACTGCGGCAAGGTAAGAGTAAAGAAAGAGAATGGATTAACTACACTTATCTCTTGTGGTTTTGGTGGAAATCTCGAAATGCATGCAACCCACTTTAACGGAATCTAGTTCAACCCTGTAGCGCCCCAAATCCCAAATCTCAAGCCGCCTTGAAATCGAAGATTTGAGACCTTCAAACTGGATCCACGAGCGACGCCTATCATGAGTGCACAATCAATACCTGAAAAAAATGAAATAGCTGGGTTAAAACCCAACTGTAGTAGATTTCCTCAAACCTAAGTCTCGGGTAGGCAAGCTCAATCCCCAATCAAGGAAGTATTTCATTCATATTCATTAATGGCGTTATCTGAAATTTAACGTGACAACTAACATAATACAACGAGATTTACCACACGCATGTAGAAATTAGTAATTTATGTTCTTGGTTATTAGGCTTTCAACGTCCTCGTATTCTAATCCAATATTAACTCTCGTGATAATAATCTTTCTCTTTTTCAATAGATATAAAAGATCACACTATTCACCAAGATGGACCTTTATAGAACCCTAACTTGACAATTAAGTCGACAAAACATTATGCCAAAAGACACAATCATCCAACTTTCGTCGAATGATATGACAAGTTGGTATCCACGTTGTATGAGAGTGTGGTCCACAAGGTTATCCGTTGTGTTAGCGCCGACCCCATACGCTCCATACCTCGATCACATCCGGTAGAGAGAGCCGAACCAACCACATAAACTCATACAACCCTCCATCAACTCCATCATCACACACATAATAGCATCATACAACAAACATAAGTTGAATGAGAGTGTGGTCCACAAGGTCATCCATTGTGTTAGCGCCGACCCCATACGCTCCATACCTACATCGCCTCCGGTAGAGAGGGTCGAACCAACCGCATAAACTCATACAACCCTCTATCACATCACACACATAATAGCATCATACAACAAACATAAGTCGAATGAGAGTGTGGTCCACAAGGTCATCCATTGTATTAGCGCCGACCCCATACGCTCCATACCTACATCACCTTCGGTAGAGAGGGTCGAACCAACCACATAAACTCATACAGCCCTCCATCACATCACACACATAATATCATCATACAACAAACATAAGTCGAATGGGAGTGTGGTCCACAAGGTCATCCATTGTGTTAGCGCCGACCCCATACGCTCCATACCTACATCACCTTCGGTAGAGAGGGTCGAACCAACCACATAAACTCATTCAACCCTCCATCACATCCATCGCATCACACACATAATAGCATCATACAATCATAATAGCATCACAACACAAACATTGGCACTAATAAAGAATTACAAACAAGTTCACCAAACCATTCAAGCCAACAACACATGGCAAGTCAAAATGGATGATGCTCATCATAGATCCCCAAGTGGATCACAACCTCAAACAAACAAATAACAATAATAGTTAACAAATATAGACTCACCAATATAAGGTATCATATACCTAGGAAATACATTGCTTAAAGAATAGAAATCATGTGAATTATCTCAATCAATTCGCTCATAAGAGATTGTATCAACACCTAGTACAAAAACTATTATAACTCCTCACTCGGAACTTCAATTAACTCACCGTTTGAACCACTAGAAGGTAGACAAACAAACCTTTCCAACCATATAAGATACACACCGAGATTCATTACCAATCAATACCAGATCTAATTTTAATCTAGACCAAAATACAGTATGGACTGCTGTGACACCTCGTACAAAAACTATTATAAGTCCTCGCTCGGAACTCCAATTAACTAACCGTTTGAACCACTAGAAAGTAGACAAACAGACCTTTCCAACCATATAAGATACACACCAAAATTCATTACCAATCAATACCAGATTTACTTTTAATCTAGATAGAAATACAGTAGGGACTGCTCTGACACCTCGTACGAAAACTAATGTAACTTCTCGCTCGGAACTTCAATTAACTCACCGTTTGAACCACTAGAAAGTAGACAAACAGACCTTTCCAGCCATATAAGATAGACACCTAGATTCATTACCAATCAATCCAGATCTAATTTTGAAGTTAGATCAAAATATTGTCTTATATAGATATTTTTTGGAATTCAAGATAAAACTAATATTTAAATCATTCAATCATTCTTTATAGAACTTATGTGATTAACAATACTAAACCTATCATGGAATAAATTGAAAAAGCCTACAAAAGAATTAGGAGATAAGAAATCTACCTCTTTTGCCTTAGATGACATCAAGACCACAATCATGCCTTTTTCTCTCTCTAGAGAACTCCATCTCTACCTCTTTTCTTCTTTATCCATCCTTCATTCACTAAAAGTGGCTTGTTGAAGATTAAGAAGATAAACTAACCATAACATAAACAATACATAGATTTCTTCAACTTATTCATCAAAATCTTCTCCAAATAATACCATTTCTCTTTCTCTCTCTAAGTTTTGTTCTAGATCTACAAAAAGAGCTCTAGACCCCTTTTTATATAATTAACTCAAGCAGCCCTAGTTTTCCTTCTAACCCACTTCTATTTTTATGATGCTCAAGCCCACACTAACTTACTCTTCATATTAGGCCCAACCCCAAATTGACTTAGAGTTTTTTGTTATTTCCACCTAATTTGATATATGTAGAGAATAGGGGTGTTACAAACCCCCACTCAGTTATTCAGCAAATTCATCGGCACATCAGGTATAACCCTAAACCTCAACACTGTTAATATTTTTACTAATCATTCTTAGGAAATTGAATGGATTCCTCCTCCTCACAACATCATCAAGATAAATACGGATTGATCCTTCACTGATAATAGAGGAGCAGCAGGAGCCATTGCTCGAAACTCGGAAGGTAATACCATCGGAACTCGACGGATCCAGTTCGAACCTCAGCCACCGCTTCAAAGTGAACTCATAGCTATGTCTCGTTGGATTCATATCTGAGGGACCGCAACCGACCCTGTGGCGCTTAAGAGATGACATTGATGGATTACGCGTGGTTTTGGAAGAAAGAAATGTAAAAGTACAATACTTCCCTCGATCCTCAAACATGGCGGCCCACTTGCTGGCAACCTCAAACAGTGTTACTTAATTGAAGTTATTGTCCTCTATGTTAATTTTACCATCTTATCTTTTTATCTTATGAGTGTAAGGATGTTTTGGATTGGCCAGCGCTTTGGGGAAAGCTAAATGGTTTCCGGGGTGTGAAATTTTAAAGGGAATATGCAAAATTTTGAAAATTTTCCGGGAAAACATATTTTATGGGGAATATGTTTCAAAATAAAAATAAAAAACTCTCCACCTCACCTCTCTCCTCCATCTCATCTTCTATCTCTGCCACCTCATCATCTTCACCGACGAAGGTCGCCGCCCGGCGACCTTCAAACATTAAAAAAAAAAAAAAAAAATTCTCTCTCTTTAAAAAAAAAAAAAAAATTTCTTAAGACCTAGATCTGGTCTATTCTTCAAGAACAGACTAGATCTAGGTCTGTTCTTCACGAACAGATTCATGGTCTGTTCGTGAAGAACAGACCAAGGTCTTCTGTTCGTGAGGAACAGATCTGGTCCTCACGATTAGAACAGACCAAGATCTGGTATGTTCTTCAAGAACAGACCAGATCTAGGTCTTAAAATTTTAAAAAAAAAATATTTTTTTTTTAGAGAGAGAAGAGAGAAATAATTTTTTTTTTTTTTAATGTTTGAAGGTCGCCGACCGGAAAATTGACCGGCCGGCGACCTTCGCCGGTGAAGATGATGAGGTGAGGTGGAGAGAGAGAGGTGAGGTGGAGATTTTTTATTTTTCCCCCTAATAATTTACAAAATAAAATTGTCAAATAAAATTGACCAATTTTTTACCAAGTCTTCACACCCCGGAAACTATTTGGCTTTCCCCAAAGCGCTGGCCTTTGGATTCTATTGAAAGGTTTAGTTCTAGAAAAAAAAGAAACTCTAAAATATTATGTCGCCTTTAAAGTTTTCAAATTGAGTCTTGCAGTGGAGATGTTCTCCTTGAATGTTCCTCTCTGCCCGACATGACGTCTTATGTTACACATGAATTTTGTCTTGCCAATAGTTTGAGTATAAAGTCGGTTTCATTTTGCGTACGCAATCTGGTCAAGGCATTTGACCAATAAATGTGTGTATAGGAAAAGTAAATGTATAGTTAACGTAATAATAGGTTTAAGTCCGAATGTGAATAACTGTGGGTGTATCTGGTAAAAACGGTAAGTGTATATAACATTTCCCTTTCCAATATAGCCCAGCTCCCGCCTACTATGATTGAAATTGACACACTCTGTAGCAAGCCCGACACTTTCTTATGGCTCCTATGCTTTACTCTCTATAGGCATCCTCACACTTTCTTTTGCCTCCTAAGCATTATTAGTGCTATATATTTATTTTCTTTCCACTCTACTAATCGTCACAGTCTCCTATTTTGACAATTTTCTTGGTTATGACTACAGTACGGATTTACCCTCCGAGACTATTGGCATTAAGTATTCCTCTCCTTAGGAGTCTGAGTGGTTTATCTGTCGTATTGAGCATCGGTGATTCTTATGTTGTCCATTCTTCTAACAGTGCAACTATAATCTTTTTTCGCGGCTTTATTTAGGAACAATGGTTTTTGGGCCTGAGAAGTGATCATGACCGTGACTGTGAAGGACAAGTTGGTTTTATCAATGGTTTTTTGACGTTGTTGATCCAGACTCTCTTCATGCATGGACACGATGTGACATGATGAATACCTTAGTACAAGATTATTTCTCACTAATTTACATGTGGTAGTCATTGATGTCGATAAAGTGAATTATTTGATTTAAGTGAATTGGAGGAAATTAACTCCCTCTGAATGGATGTACAAAAACGATATTACATTTGATCTTATTCAAGGCGGGAAAGTGGGTGGTCCACAAAGGTGTAAGTCTGTCAGAGTCCTACATGAAAAAGCCTTTTGAGTTTGTATGTGATATGACACCTGTATCAATATGGACACTTTCTTTTTTGTAATTACCTCCTTGGAGCCTAGTATGTTAATGGAAAAACAACATATTATTGGTCATATGTCAATGTCATAGATGATTTCAGAATAGCAACAAGCATTTACTTGGTTCTTCACCTTTTGAGATTCTCAAGTATATAGAAAAACTAGTCTAATTCAGTAAGGTTCTTGGCTCCACTAGGTGTTCTAACAAAGTACATCCCAATTGTGCTGTAAATATAATCTAACATCTTGTTTTCCAGGATTTTAGCGGATGGACAAGAAATTGGTTCGTATGGTGTACCCGTCAACAAAAGTTTTCGAAAAATGAATAGAAGAGATTCTGAAAAATAATTTGGAGTCTGGTAAAAAAGACAGATTAGATTGTAGTCAAACATTTGAAAAACTTCGTTTTGTAATGCAGCAAGTTAAGAATTTATCAAAATCATTTGTATACATAGTGATGCAGGGGCACCCGGCGTGGACACTTTAGTCGTGGGCCTAACGGCCACGTAGGCCAATCGGCCATATGATTAAAGTTAGGAAAGTTCCAAATTTAGTATGAGTTCTTAGAGAATATAGGTTTAGGAAATTATATTGTTTTAGTATTTCCAATAATTGGAAAGGTCCAGATCTGAGTCTATCTATTTAGGAAGTTGCAGTCTTTTAATTATTTTGGAAAGTCTAATTCGATTCTATCTAGGAAAGTATGTTATCCTATAAAAGGAGGTCCAGTCTTGTTTATTAGGCAGATTGAAGAGAAAACCCCTTTCAAGTTTAATAAAGTTTAGTATTTTCGAGTTATTTCATCTTTATTTTATCGTTCTTGTTAAGTTTATCCGTCTTCTTTAATTCCGTTGCGTTTCTACATCATGTGGTATTCAGAGCCACCAAAGTTTTTGGCTAATGATTCTGAATTTTTTTTCCCCGACCAGTTAAATCAATATCGTTCAAATTATATTCCTCAAGAGAGTTATAATCAATTAGATTATACTCATCAAGGGATAACAAATCACTGCTTCTGCGAATCATGTGCGTATGCTTATCGGGATTATTACAATTATCATTGGAATCCGGGAGAAACCGTTCGAGACAATTCGCCACAACCTCCATCTTATTACTATCCACCACCACCACCACCACCTCCGTACTCTTATTATACACCACCACCGTATTCACCACCTCTTATACAATCGTATTCGCCGCCACCACCAACACAATCGTCTTCTTTTTCCTATTCATCACCACAACCACCAACACCAACACAACAATCTTCTCTTGACGGTTCTGAGCAACCAACACTTTTGCAGCAACTATGTCGCTGTCCGAAGAAAAAGTTATTGATGATAAGAAGTATAAGGATGATTCGTTGATGGTGGATTTGATAAATATAACCAATGAACGAGCTCTCAAATCGTTTCATACTTTGGACAAACTATTCTCTTCTAATACACCACAATCACTTCACCTACAATCGATTATTCTTCGAGACATGGGATATGCTAATTTTGTACAAGAGAAGGATTCCGATGAAGAAGAAGAGAAATCCGAAGATACGCTCACTGAAGAAAATTCAGATGATATTATAGAGGAACACAATGAATATTGCAACCCTATTTCTGCTCATTCTTTTACGATAGCGATGAAGAATTCAAAGGCAGACAATAAGATTGTATACAAGAAAATAGTATACGATAAGAAGCTTTGTACTCTTCTCGATGAAAGCACTCAAATTTTAGTTGTGAAGGCTGATAAAGTTAAACCAAATCAACTACAGAACTTCCGAAATGGTATTCCTGGAGATTCAATCGTTTTAATTGGGAAGAACACTATGGTAAAAAGATCTATTAGACGTCACGCTGAGAAAACTGGAAACAGAACTTTTCTCAACCTTATTCCACTTATAGTGGGAAGCGTTGGATTAATTTTCACTAAGGGAGGTTTGAAGGAAGTTAGCAACGAGGTTTCCAAGTACAAGGTTGGAGCACCTGCTCGTATTGGTCTTGTTACACCAATTGATGTTGTTGTCCTGCCCGACAACACTGGATTAAATCCATCACAAACATCCTCTTTCCAGGTTCTCAATATACCAACTGAGATTCACACAGGTACAGTTGAAATTGTAACCCAAGTCGAGCTTATCAAGAAAGGTGACAGAGTTGGTTCTTCTGAAGCTGCTTTACTGGCAAAGCTCGGTATTGAACCATTCTTCTATGGTCTTGTAGTTGTTTCCGTGTACGATAATGGATCAGTCTACAACCGCAAGGTTCTTGACCTAACATAAGAAGATTTAATGGGGAAATTTTCAGCTGGTGTTTCAATGTTATCAACCTTCAGTAACGCTTTTCGAAAGGATCAATCTACTGATTTTCAAGATCAAATTAGTATGCATGAATATAAGTCGGTCCCCAAACAGGATTCTCAAGAACAAAATTTTCTTGGCCATAATCAATTTCACTGTGTCAATACTGAAGTTCATCTGGGTAACTTCAATCAAGTGCATTCCTCGTTGAGTAATGCATCAGTTCAAGATATGGAAGGGAGTCAGCAGGAGACTAGTTGGCCAGAAAATCTACAGGACAAGGCGCCAAACCAATTTGGACCTTCATAAGGTTCGGTTAGCCTTAACCCAACGGAAGAGAAGATACTATTTAGCGCAGATGAAATTAGTTGGGCTACGTCTATTAGTGGGTATGGGAGTCCTTTAGAAAGTTCTGAAGTCCAAAACGCAGTTTTTTCCATTCTGAGTCGTACATGGAGTGGTTTGAGTTTACATAAAGCGGAAATACCTAATGGGATTCAGTCTACAATGAGTGGTATAAAGCAACAAAGAGAATTATATAATGATTTTCAAAGTGCCTCTCTTTTAACTTCGAGACAGTTTCTTCTGTTTGATGATGCACATGTCAGGCCAAGTGAGCACACCGCCTCGGGTTCGAAGCAACAAAAGACCAAATTTCGACAGGAACAAAGTGAGAATGTACAACCTAATGTTTCTTATGGAAATATAAAGGAATTTGACAAAGAAACACATGGTGATTCGTTTATCTTTATTCATTCTCTACACTTTTATTGTTCGTATGATGGTTCAAACGTCGTTACGTATATTCTCGTTAGTATGGAAAGAAGAGAGGCAAGAATCGTGATGGATTGGAAGATGAACTTCGAGGTTGGACTTTTCATAGGGGACAATATGGTTTTTGCAATCTTCTCCATCAAACTACAAGATGATGGAAGATGTCAGAATTTATTGGACGTTAATTTCATAGTATCGATTTTGCGAGAATTTTCACACCATGGGTTTCAGTTTTTAGTTAGTGACTTAGTCCTTTCCTCTTTCCTTCAGATTTCATTCACCTTTCGTGCAAAGTGGGAATTGCGAATCGCCATGACAGGGTGCATCAAATTGTTTTCTTCATCGAAACGGTTCGGGACGAACCTCGTGGGAGAAGGGGAAGCTGATGCAAGGGCACCCGGCGTGGACACTTTAGTCGTGGACCTAACGGTCACGTAGGCCAATCGGCCATATGATTAAAGTTAGGAAAGTTCCAAATTTAGTATGAGTTCTTAGAGAATATAGGTTTAGGAAATTATATTGTTTTAGTATTTCCAATAATTGGAAAGGTCCAGATCTGAGTCTATCTATTTAGGAAGTTGCAGTCTTTTAATTATTTTGGAAAGTCTAATTCGATTCTATCTAGGAAAGTATGTTATCCTATAAAAGGAGGTCCAGTCTTGTTTATTAGGCAGATTGAAGAGAAAACCCCTTTCAAGTTTAATAAAGTTTAGTATTTTCGAGTTATTTCATCTTTATTTTATCGTTCTTGTTAAGTTTATTCGTCTTCTTTAATTCCGCTGCGTTTCTACATCACATAGCACTCCCGAAAATTCGTCTGTGAATTTTTTTTCCAATATACCTATACAACTGACAAATTTTAGTCACGTATACGAATTGTAACAAAATAAGAAACAATACTTGGTATTAGAAATGATCTTCCAAGGAGTCAAGTAATGGTTTATCTACCATTATCTTATGTTTAAAAAAAAAATCTACCATTATCTTATAAGAAACTACAAATAGTCCTAACATAACAAACATCTCATTCATATTTACTTAACTATAGCCAAATTAACGTGGTACAAGATCTAGGCCCACACGTTATAGACTGAAAAGTTGTGTTGCACGTCACCTGAAAAAAAAAATATTTGATGGGCTAAAAGATGACACACGTGAAAGGGCGTGTAAGAATAGTCTCACATGGGATACGGGACATCAAGCAACCAATAGTATAATGTCTAGAGGTCTTCTCCACTCATTCCCAACTGATCGTAGATATGATTACACCTTCCAAACGTGTCTCCTATATTTGAGATTACACATTTGATAGAATTCGTATGTACTCGGTGAACAAAGATTATATCCTCGTATACTATAACATCAATACAAAAAATATAATCAAAGCTAAAAGAAACAAAAAAGAAAGTGTTAGACAAAAAAATATACTCCATAATCCGAGCTAAAAGAAAAAAAAAATAGACACAATGGAAGAAATTGAAATTTCCATTATGAAAGAATCTATAATGACTAGAATGACACGCCTGAAAAAGTAGCTGCCGCACTAAAATCCAAGTCACACACTATAGTCTAACTTTTCTTCTTCTCTCTCTCTATCTAAAGATATTTCTCCCTTATTTCTCTTCCACTCTCTCCCTCTCTCTCTCTATATATATTCTTAGTCTAGTGCCGATCCAAAGATGGTTGAATAAAAAAACTCATTCTTCAATGGCAACGAATTATCTCTGCGTAGTTGCAGTTGTCATCTTTGCTTTAATGAGATCTACCACTTCAAGCAACATTTTTGGTGATGGTTTTGATTTCTTTGGAACTCTTTTAATTTGTGTTATTTTTTTTGTTATTTTCCATTTATAGTTTTAAATATGCGAAATTTTTTGGCAGATGGTGTATTTGACTCTCATGAATCAATTGGACGGACAATCTTACAGACTAAAACAAGTTAAGTGTTTATGTGCTACGTGCAATTTTTGTTTTAGGTTGAATAATGTTTATTTTTGTTAACTTCTAACTCTCGTCTGAATGACTGATTTTAGATTATTTAAATCAGACGTTATAAATTAAAACAATGAGAATAAAAAAATACCACCTGAGTTGAAAAAAACACTCAAAAATTTTGGCAAATGAGGAACCGACAAAGCGATGAATCCGCTTCGCATAGGGCAAACCCTTCTTCGAGACTCGAAATCCCCATTAGAGATACGGGTTCCGTTCTCCTCCGACCAAAATTTCTAAGTTTTTTTGGAGGACAAATAGAAGTTGTATGTGGGAATTAGCCCAAAAAAAACTCAATTTTTATCTAACTCTTCAATAAACTGCATGCAGAGTGCCCAATTGACTTTGAATCTCAAAATTACACAATCTTCACTAGCACATGCAAAGGACCTGACTACCCTGCCAAGGCTTGTTGTGATGCATTTTTGGAATTTGCTTGCCCATTTGCTGATACCTTAAATGATCCTCACAATGACTGTGCAGTAGTAATGTTCTCTTACATAAATCTTAAAGGAAACTATAAACCTGGTCTGTTTGCTAGTAAATGTGTTGGTGATAAGGAAGGTCTGGCATGCCCTACCACCCCACCTCAAGGGGCACCTACCCCTCAGCCGGTCGCATCCGCCGCCTCCAACTCAGTTGCACCTACAACTCCTCCACCGGGCCCATCTCTGGCGCTTCCCCCGACCACTAAGAAAGGAGGATCAATATCAATTTCTCTCTCCCCATTTCTCATTCTCGCAAGTGGTTTAGTATTTCTATTTTCCCCTATGTTTTCGTAGCGTTTAGAATTGGACTTATGAATATTTATTTTTGCTACTTTATGAGTAGGGAAGTATAATAAAGTTTTGTAATATTTCATGAAAAGTCAATAGACTTTCTCTCTAAACTTACTTTTTATTATGGAAAATGCTATTTGGCTTGACGAAAATAGCTCGAATCGCCTAAACAAGGCAAATTGTTGTTGTCATGCTGACATCATGTGCAAATTTGTCTAGTCATGTCATTCAAACCACTTTTTGTCGTGTCAAATAACATTGTTACTTGTTATACTTTGAAGGTCTGGATCTGAAGTTCCAGATCTAGATTCGTCTAGAAACCAGACGTCCAGCGAAGGGGCTCCTCTCCTTCGTGGGACAATGATTGTAGAGAGAGAGAGTTGAGAAAGAGAAGAGAAAAGAAGAAGAAGTGAAAAGAAGAAAGAAGAGAGTGAAAAAGAAAGAAGAAGAAAAAGGAAGGAGGAAGAAGAAAAAATAAAAAAAAATCAAATTTGAAGATCGTCGGAAAATTGAGGTCGATCAGCAACCTTCAGTCAGACAAGGAAGGCGAGGTGGAGAGAGAGAGATAAAGATGAGATGGAGGAGAAATAAAGAGATGAGTTGGCTTTATGTTATAAATTTTTTTGGGAACTAATTTTTTTCTGGCCCCAAGGGCAGTTTCGGAAAAAAATTGATTTTTTTTTTTGCCTTTGAAGGCTCAAACTGTTGGCCAGTTATGGGGGTCAAAACGGAATTAACATGTCATATATCATGTGATGCTGACAATGTTGGTCATATAGAAAACCATCTGATTTAGTGAGCTTTTGATGACATATAGAGTTTGATTACGACATGCTGGTTTCGGTTAAACCAATCCAAAATAATATCACTCAAAGGACTGGACGTGATTTTTGGGTAATGGTAGAGAACGAGAAAAACTAAGTAGATTCTAAATAGAAATTCGACGTGGCTTGTCATGATTCACTGTCTAGTGGACCAGAATCATCGAAAATACAAATCACGACAATCAACATAAGATTTGTGTCTAGAGTCCTAGAGTCTACTTGGTTTTTCTTAATTTCTACATGTTTCGTGATTTTTTTTACCTCGCACGTTAACCTCATCACCTTCCATCATAAGGGTTTCAATCTTTTAATCTTCCTTCATGATACATACATTTCTACATTCTTTCATCAATCAGATCTGGTTTCTTCATCAAAAGAAAAAATCAGATCTGGTTTAGTCTTAGTTTGCCAAGAAAAAACAAGTAGGTTTTCATTAGCTTTCGTCACCTCTGCCAACAATTTTTTATTGGAATAGTGACCAAGTTAGTTTCCACTCTACGGGTCAAGAGTTCGAGATAACATTTACAAAAAATGAAGTTTCTCTAGAAATTTCATCGATTTTGGATTTCGTTTTTATTGTAATGTTACTATCCAAATTGATATTGCTGTTGTGAAGTTGCTAAGTATTGAATTACAAGTACTTCAACTGGAATTTTTCAAGGCTAATGTCAATGAAATTAGAAAACTTTGTTTTCATTTTCTTAATTGGGTTGGAGGCCAAGTTTAGGCAGTTCTTTGTTAAAGAGAAAATTAATTCAATAATTCATCAATTGAAGAAATTACACCCGAATTTTTTTGGGAGAAAATTATTTCATTTGAAGATTAAGAGGCACCGCCTAAAACAAGATCGATTTTGCTTCACTGTTGATCTTCAAAAAAAATTAGAATTACAAGTCAATGAGGAGTTTTTTGAAAGAGAAAAATGAGTAAGAAGAAAAATTAGAAAGATGACTCAGGGAGAGGGAAGATTAAGAATATTTAATAGATAATTTTTTACCAGAAGCCAAATTTAATTTTTTGGAGCTTTAACCAAATTTCACTCACCTAACCCCCCTTTTTTCCTTAGCAGCAGCGTTAGCGTACGCCATGAAATGCACTTCGTTAATGGACCCTGTTTATACTTGATAAAGTTTGACATAAGCACCATCATAACAATATATAATTCAAGGCACAATGAACACTATACATCTGAATTTTATACACACATCTTTTGGAAGCCGAGGTGACAGTTAAATAAGTAATAGTTTATCCTCTTAACAAAAAAAAAAATAAGTAATAGTTTATGGTTCACCAAGATAAAGTAACGAAAATATCTACATAAAGCATCGGTCTGCCAAGAATCTAAAATACCAACATAATTGAGATATCAATGGCCACATCGAGAAATTTTCAGCCACAACTTATTATACGCTTATTCTCTTTGATCTTGTACCTACACATTATCAACTACTTGGATGTTAGATAATGATATAAGCAACTGGTGTAGTAGGAAAAAGAACCAACAAAATACTTCATGTTGTATAATACCTAATTCTATCTAGTGGCCATAGGATGTGGCGTATCGAGACAAGAAACCAAAAAGTAAATGACAGGAAGTAATTGATTTCACTTCGTGTGAACAAGTTTACATATAAATCCACCCACTGTCCAAAAATAGTTTTCCAGGGCAGACTTTTGAATTTGAGATCGATTTGTGTTCTAGACAGTTTTCAACATGATGGGTAGTCGGGAAGTTGACAAGAGGTACACATCTCTGCAAAGTTAAAGGTAGTAATCATATCATAGATGTTAGGTATGATAATATATAAGAAGCTTGTAATTTACGCAGAAGCAATTCTCAGTCAGTAGGTAATATCATAGACGGTAGCATTTGATTTTTACGTTTCATTAGATGCAACAAGTTCTTATAAACAGAGACACCATTTGTGTTGGAGATTAGAGGTATAGATACTTCAATACACTCAAATAAACTCAAAAGATTCACATCAACATACTTTCATATAATAAAGCTTCTTTAGATCTACACAATCTCATAAAACAAGAGACACAAAGTTTTGTCACAATATTAAACTAGATATTGAAGTTAGTTCTTACCTTAAACACAATATTCATACTAGATCTATGTCTTCTTCTTCAAGTTTTTTGTATACTATTCTCCTTTTACTTTCTCTCTCTAGATTGTTCTTGAACTTGACTAAGAAAAGAACTCTCTACACCCTTTTAATTAATTTCATGAGGCTTTTACTTTTTTTACCCCTTCTAGTTTGGTAAACCATTTACTCAAACCCACACTTTTATATTGGGCCCAAACCCAAATTTGGTTTAAAAGCCCCCTTTTCAACATCCCCCCTTAAACCAAATTTCCATAGCTTCTCATACCTAACATCCACTTCAATCTCTCAAAGACATCATGCTTCAAGGGCTTCGTAAATATATCCGCTATTTGATCTTGAGACTTGCAATACATCACTTCAATATCACCTTCCTTAACATGTTCACGAATAAAATGGTAGCGTGTATCAATGTGCTTGCTTCTTTCATGACAACGGATTCTTGGCTAAAGCAATAGCCGATTTGTTATCAAGGAACACTTCGGTTGGACCAACTTGAGGGCATCGAAGATGCTTCAACATATTTCTTAACCAAATTGCATGACAAACCATAGAGCTAGCGGCTACATATTCCGCC
>BEHA01050469.1:898103-952248 GCA_002897215.1 Eschscholzia californica subsp. californica | reverse complement strand
CTATTAACTAACTATTTTGCAAAAATTGAAAAAGTTTATATGATCTTGGATATAATATGATGGGAGGTAACAAGAAGAGGAAGAAGAACTCCTCATGAAAATTGAACCACGGCCTGCAAAAGAATCAATATCACCAGAGACTAAGTTTCAGTATTGAGTAAAACTAATCAAAAATCAAGTTATTTTCTTTAAGAAGATGAACCTGATGCTTGCTTCTGTATTTGAAATGTTAGCAAGGCCACCAACAATTAAACCTAAAAAGAGAAAAAAAAAAAAAAAAGTAAACCTAGATAAGGAAAAGAAGTGAATTTGGATGATAAGTTAGAACGTTAAAGTGAAAGTGAAACCCTAATGGTAAAATGGTTAGGTGAAATCAATACCGATCAAGAGAGAAGCACTGGCTTCAGGGAAATAATAGAACTTGTGACGACGAAGGACATGACCAAGTACGAAGGAAAGGACAAGCATCATTATCTGAAGGAGAATTCCTACTCCGGCAGCCTGTTGTTCCTTGGCAGGGCTCCCGTTTCCACCTCCTGGGGGAGCCAAATTTGCTGGTGATATCATCTGATCATTCAATTGAAACTTTAGCATCTCTTCCATTAAATCGATTGATGAAATGAGTTTTGAGTGGGATGATCGTCTCTCTCTCTCTCTCTCTCTTTCTGTCTATAGAACTATTTCTCTCTATAGAACTAGAAGTGGAAGAGGGAAATGATGGAAACTAGTAGTAACAGTTTTGAGAGAGAAAAAATGGGAAGACTTTTCTGTTAGACCGGCTTTTCTTCTTCTTTTGCTTTTTTTTTTTTTTAATGAAATATATTAGACAATACCCACTATAATATTCTGACAAAATCTACCAACGAAAAGAAAAGATGGTACTACATTCCATATTTTTTTCTAACAATTGTTTCTACCCCATTTAGCTGGAGCATCGGCTTTTGAGTTGCATTCTCTGAGAGCATAAGTGAAGATGATGTCTGTGAACTGATTCTTGAGATCTAGAGACTTTAAGATGATATGTCTAGACTGCCAATGTAAACCGTCACTCTGATCATCGATGTACTTGATGATATTTTGATTATCACTCTCGATGTGAACATGTTGGATTTGAAGTTGGATTGCCCATAAGATGTCGTAGTGTATAGCTAAACTTTCACATTCTTCTGAATTTTGTCCTTTGACTGTGTCTGCAACCGTTATGATAAAATTTGCTTCGTCATCATGGATAATACATCCTATTCCAGCTGGTTCCGTAAGTTGCGTAAAAGATGTGTCTAGATTTATTTTGAGAAATGGTGTCGATAGAGGTCTCCATTGTTATTGTCGTGGTTTTTCCCTACATTTATTTGTTATTAGTGCTTCAATTTTGAGTGGCGTGGTAGACGTATTGTTGATTCGATTGATCATCTTTATCTATGATTGTTTTGGAGAGTTCAAGCAATTCTCGCACCTAGCTTTCCAGATAAACCATAGGATTTTAGCATATAAAGTAGTAATTTCCTTATCTAAATGTTTCCATTGCTTAATCCATTGCCTTACCGTGGTTAATGAAGGAGTTGAAGGAGATGTCCTTCGACCAAGATGGCAATGTGAGAAATATGTCGGCTAGGACAATTGATGAAGAAGATCATCAAGTCCGATTGATTTAGGGGTCGTAGTGTTTAGCTAGAAACCAACTACGATCGTCGAATTACGAAGTAATTCGCGGCTAACTTCGATCGGATCCTACATCGGGTTACACATAAGAATAGGTATTTAATCGGATGATATGATTAGTGGGAGTGTGACATAACAATGGGAATGTCCCATAAATATATCTCACAGGCCTAAATAGAATTTGGGCAAAAGATAGCAAAAATGCCTGAAATAAGGGTTTTGGGCCTACACCGATTCGGGTACTTTTAGGACTCGGATTGGGCTGAAATTTTGGAGGGTTAGTTGCTGATATAATAAGCATTATATCTGTCGATTTTCGTGGTGTTTGGACACCTCCTCCTTAGGGAATTGAGAAAATATCAATAGTTGCTATTTTCGACAATTTCCCTAAATCTTATTCTAAATGGTGTTTTAGGAAACCTAAAAGGAGGTGGATTCTTATTAGGGTTCTATATAAACACTCTTAGGGCAGAGAATAAGGTGTGGAATTTCTCTATAAGCTTTCTTACTCTACCACATCAAGTGGAGAGGAGAAAGTGAGCTAATTCCCAAGTTATCTTCTAGTGAAGCAAGAAGGTCTTCTTATTATAAAACCACCATTGGAGTGCTAGCGAGCTTTCAAGGAGGGAGATTAAATACACTATTCGGTGTCCCAAGTAGATGAGCTACGTTTGAAGCTCTTGATCTTCTTTAATCTATTCAACTAGTTCGAAGGAAATAGCGATTAAGGTAATCTACTATCTTCTTATTAGTTAATTACTAGTTCTGCATGATGATCTTGGGGATACTAGTGTTAGACATTAGATGTCGTTATCCGCTATAAACACTAGCATAAGGGTATAAATTCCTTCAGTGGTGTCAGAGCCTCTTGCAATTAACTAGTTTTTGCTAAGAATCGAACTAATTGATATTTGATATGCTTGATAGTTTGAGTTTATTAAGTTTTAAAAGTGTTTTAAAAGGTATTATAAACTCATGATTTGATTACAATGAATATGATTCAACTAGTTTTCAAATTAAAAATCGAAATTGATGATTGAAATTGTTTCAAAACATTGAATTTCATTGATTTTGAATTGGTTTTCAAAATTGTTCTTGAAAAAGTTTCAAAAATCTAGAATTTTGATCCAAAATTGGTTGATTAAAAGAGTTGTTTTTGAGTTTTAGGAAACTCCCAAAAACAAAAAAATTGGAATTTAGAAGTATTCTAAAAGGAGTTGTTTTGAGTTTTAGGAAACTCCCAAAACAAAATTTGGAAAATTTAAAAGTTTTGAAAAAATTTAGAAGTGTTCTAAAAGGATTTCAAAATTTAGAAAGAATTTTAAAAATTGGAAGTTAGCAAAGAGAGATTTGCACAAAAAAAATAATTTGGAAACTAGGGTTTTGGAAACCCTAGTGTCCGGCCAGGAAGCTTCCTGGCCGGGCAGAAGCTGTTGGACGCGTCCAGGAGACGTGTCCAGAGCAGTTGGGACGCGTCTTGGAGACGCGTCCAGAGCAGTTGGGACGCGTCCAGGTCGAGTCTAGGACCCGACCACCAGCTGCGATGGAAGCATCTAGACGCGTCTTAAGACGCGACCAGAAGCTGCACTGGTAGCTTCCTGGACGCGTCTAGGACGCGTCCAGAGCTCTCGACCAGACACGTCTTTGAGACGCGTCTAGAGGTTCTGGGTGTCTCGGACTAGGTTCGAGACACCTAGTGCTGGTCCGGTCCAGCACTAGACGCGTCTAAGACGCGTCTGGTACATGGACTAGCGTCCTGGCTCTGGCCAGGACGAGACCAGACCTTGATAGGCCTCGGCCTGGACATGCCGGCCCTATAGACCGTGCTATGTCCGGACCTTGTCCGAGCCCTTTTGTGGGCTTGGGCCGGGACTTGTCTAGGACTTGTCCCAGGCTTTTTCGAGGCTTTTCGGACCACGAAAAGGGGACCATCATTCGAGTGGGAGTTTTTGCCAAATTTTCTTCCGATTCCAACCAAATAATTTCAAAATTAATCCGGGCCATCCAGAAGGCCAAAACGGAATCTCTCTTTAAATTGATTTATGAAATCATTAAGAATCGAACCAATATTTTTTCCGAAATTGACCCGGGCTTTCAAAATCCGAAACGGAGTTTTTCTTAAAGTTAATTTTAGAAATCTTAAAAGATAAAACCGGAACGGACCATTAATTGAATTCTTCGAATTTTGACTTAAGGTCCGTAATGTGACCTGTAATGTCGACAAAAGGGTCTCAAAGATAATCATGCATATATAATTTTTAGCCTTAATATATTATATGAATGCATGTGATGTGAATGCGGGAAGCTAGTATGACCATAGATTTGTTTCTATATTCTTGTTTTAAGCACGGATGGGTGCATATTTGTAATTAATTTTAATTTCAAGTTTATACGATCTGCGAATCGTTAAAGTCTTGTAATTAGAGTTTAGGTTCTATGAGTCCATTGAAGAAACTCAAGGAAGGAATCCAAAGGCGAGCGGGAGAAATCAATGGAGGTTCAAAGATGGAGATCTAGGTTAGGGGTCATACTAGGATCCATGTCTGCTTGATTTATTTTCTCGCGCGCATTTACTTACTTATTTACGCTTTATGTCGTGGATGTTAGTTAGGCTAAATAGTTCACTATAACAAACGCCAGACTAGCGTAAAAGTCTCCAAAACGTAATCTTGAGTAATCGCCTATCCAGATTAAGACACTCGTTGCGCCCTTGTTCGAGGAAGGTGGGTCGGCCTTCGCAGAGTACCTCCTCTACCTTGGGACAATGCGGGTAGGTCTATAGAAGAGGCCTACACGTCTAAATGGTTCTACGCAACGAGATCAGCAAGAGAGTCTTGGATACTCGAGGCAAAAGGATAGATTAGTCATTCATTAATGAAATCTATCAACCAAGAGTCATAAGGTATGATCAGTGAAGTAGTTCACTCACCTGGAACGACGGAGTCAAAGGGTAGGGCCTTCGTTCGCTTTACTCCGAAGAATTGGGATCTTGGAATCACTTATTCAATCGGGGACGGTTTTTTATTGAATAACGTGGGAAAACTAATGTTTTTCAAAAACGATAACGAGTTTTAAAACTTTGCCATTTCTTTATGTAGTTTTAAAGATGACACAAGGAAACGCATTCAACCTTGAAACGTACCTAAGGAAGGTGTTAAACGAAAACATCCATGAAGGAAGGAATCGGGAGATACTTCAAATATTGGATGGAGAGTTTAAAAACAAGCTAGATGTCTCAGACTATCCATTTCCAAAATTGGATCTTTTGACTGCTAAAGAAATAGAGCATCAAGAGGATGATCAAAAGAGGGCAAAACCAGAATCAATGACTTCTCGGTTGTTATCAGCCATGGAGGCTACTCTTAACAAGAAACCTCTGAACATGGAAGTCCCCTCCATTACTCGGGAAACTGAGGATTCAATCCGAAGAAAAGCGAGAGTGGAGAGGTTTGATACAACCAGTAAATTATTGCGTCTGCGCCTCGAGAAAGGAAAACCAGTAGGGCCTCATGTTCGTCAAATGATCAGGCTCATGGGCAAGCTGGCTAAACTAGGTTTCCCTTATAGCCAACAGACGGCTACCGACACTATCCTTCACTCCCTCCATAGTGGTTTTAATCAGTTTAAGATGAACTACAACATGAATGGATGGGATAAAACGTTGGAGGAACTTCATTCTATGCTTCTAACAGCCGAAAAGGACGTCGCTATAGTGGAGACTAAGAAGGACGTTCTTATGGTACAAAAGGACAAAGGGTTCAAGAAAGGTGGAAAACAGAAGAAGAAAACCACGTCAAAAGGAAAAGGCAAATGAGTTGCCAAACCTAAAGACAAAGGTCCTCCTCCAGATACCAAATGTTTCTACTGTGATGGCAAGGGCCACTGGAAAAGAAACTGCCCTAAGTTCTTGGAGGACAAGAAGAATGGAACAGTGGCTTCCAATTCAGGTATAAACAGTTAACTTATCAAATACTGTAAAATTCTCAAACTTTAGTATATGATACTTAAAATTGCCCTATCATTGTGAATGAACAGGTGCAACTGGGAACTGAGTATTTGACTAAGGAAGACAAGATCCAAGAGGGAGCAGAAGCCTTGACTGCTAAGGATGCTGAAAGGGATCGAAGTCTACTTTAGGCACTAATCTAGATTAAGCGATTTTCTAGTTTTTAACATCATCTATGTACTAAGTATTATGGAGAATCAATAAGAACTTTATTTCTAAATTGAGATGTTATTAAAAGTGCTAAATTAAACAATCTATACCTAAGGATTCTAAACTTGGTTAAACACCTACAAGATAGGTTCAAATAACCAAAACATGAATCAACTGACAAGAAAGAAAGTCTTGAGTCAGAAATAGAGATTGATCTTCAAACGTACTTCTAACCTATCCATATTTGGAGTGTCCAAAAGGATTAAGATGAAGAACACGAATCAAACTCTAACCTCCAAATCCACTAGTCTAGACATAGCTTCCCACAAAACTATCAAAATTCCGTCTAAAGCTAAAATTTGTAAAAAGCGTTACAAAACTAGCTAATATCTGACGCAATTTCTTTTTGAAAGAAATTTGGGCTTCTTCCACAACCAATCAAGAGAACAAAGTGTTTGTTGCTCATGATAGTATTCTTCTAGTAATTAGCACACCTAGTAGTCTGGGAGAAAAGCACTAATTATTACAAGAATAAGTGGGAGAAAAGTACAAGTCGATTTAGTTCGATCATGAGAAAAATAATGAAGAGTCATGAAGAACAATCATGGAACTTGTACAAGACGATTAAATTCGACCAAGAGCAACAAACTGCTGTTCCTCCGATAAGGAAAGGTTAAAGATATGATCTTATAAACTCACCGCGCAAAAACGAATGTCATTCGCAGGAGAAATCTCAAAGCAAGTGAAAGTGTCTCAAAAGGAATATCTTAAAGTAGTTGAGAAAATTCCAAATTGTTGTTCAAAAGCCCAAAAAGGTCAAAAGTAAAATCTCAAAGACTCAGAAAATCATCATGGAATCCATATCTCTTCAAGACATGAAGCTTGATAATTTAAGTCAACGGAAGACCTAAATTGGTTTTCAAAAGTAGAAAACTGAGAAGGATTGAAGCATTCATGTTTCCCGAAACTAGACAAGAAGAATAAGATTCTTCCAATCAAGTTATGTCCATAGGCATGCTTCAGAAATCTATCGACGGATTAAAAACACGCAAGAGTTAGAATCTTCTATTCAAAAAGGCAATCAAAGAAATTTGATTCCTGAGGAATGAAGAAAAATCTTGAATCACGAGTTTCAAGAAGGTAAGTGGGAGAAACAAACCTTCGGGTCCATATGCAGAGTACAGACAAAAGATTGAGTACGACATAAGATGTTGTGTAATAGTGAACACACTGACTCAATAAAAGGACCACACATAAGGATGAAATGCCATTTTGGGCATCTGAAGATCTATAAGCATAGATCAAAAAGATGATAGGATTAGAGAGAGTCAGTACGCTGAGATGCTTGAGATCCGAAACAGAAAATCTAAGACTCGGAAAAGTCTACAAGAATTTCGACCCCAAACTCATGACAAAGAGCGTTTCCAAATCGGAGTTTGAAAAGACACCGATGAGCAAGCACGCATGAGAAAGATGTTTATGTTTGAAAACATAAAGTCAAGTCATGTTGAACATGATGAGCATTTAAACATAGTGATTCGGATTGGAAACCCGAATCACTACTGAAACATCCAGAAGGCTAAAGGATGAAAGTAGTACAAATTGTCATCGTAGCAAACTTCCAGACATGGAAGGAAAGTAGGCTTAAAAGTGTTTAAGCCGTAACCGTTGCAAATTCTACTTAAGAAATTAAAAGCCTTAACTCTAGCAAAGATTACTAGATATTATCAAGGTTGAAGATAACAATCTTAAAATTAATTGATAATAAGCAAAGTTTAAAACCGACAACCACGGTACTCAAACTAAACTGTCACCTAAGACAGAGTATGAGATTCATACACAGTCTAAGGCATGAGGTAAATTTGGAATAAACCTTGACAAGTAAAACTGAGTGGGTAAAAAGAGTTTTACGGAAGAGGCTCAGATTTACAACTCTCGTTATCAGAAATAATAGAGTTATTTCACAAGTTGTCTAAATTTGGTTTAGTGTTTAAACGACAGTACATTGATGATAAAACATTCCGAATAGGTTTGTCAGATACGTGATCTGATGAATGAAACCTTATTAAGTGAACTTGGAATATTTATTATCAAATCCCTAGTCCAGGTCATTGCATGGTCAACAATGACTCGTGAAGACTAGTACGGGAGTCGATGGGATAGCGCAGTTTCATGGGCTATGGGAATAGTGTATTCGATTCGACTACGTGGGTGTTTTAAAGGTTTATACACTGGATAACCCTCTAATGAGAAGTACATCACTCTTGATGAACGTCAAATACTTCTCAAAAGACAAGATTGGAGAGATTCCTCAAAACATGAGTGCTCCACTCATCTTATTTAAGGAACGTCCGACTTTGGTTCCGTCAAACACCGCGCCGTAAAAGGAGGTTATAAAGACAGATACTGGAAGGACAGGAGAGACATGAAGTTAAATGGGAGAGCAAGAATAGATTGTGTCATCCTAAGCACAATAGGTCAAAAGTGTCTCAAGGCCACTTGATGAGTGACAACTGAAAATGCGTGGCGGCGCTCAAACGGATTAAAAATTAATCATTTATCTTTTACAGTTGTATTCGGAGATCAAGAAAGTCTGAATGACGTGACGTATCAGATGGGATACTAAATTGACACGGGAATCGAGGCATTGCACTTGTTCTAAGTCCAAGTGGGAGTCTAAAAGAGTTGAAAGAGATGTCCTTCGACCAAGATGGCAATG
The DNA here is from genome assembly GCA_002897215.1 of Eschscholzia californica subsp. californica. Classification (NCBI taxonomy): domain Eukaryota; kingdom Viridiplantae; phylum Streptophyta; class Magnoliopsida; order Ranunculales; family Papaveraceae; genus Eschscholzia; species Eschscholzia californica. Next base: position 943,714 of record BEHA01050469.1, on the reverse strand, counting down.
CGAGCAATATGTCGGCTAGGACAATTGATGAAGAAGATCATCAAGTCCGATTGATTTAGGGGTCGTAGTGTTTAGCTAGAAACCGACTACGATCGTCGAATTACGAAGTAATTCGCGGCTAACTTCGATCGGATCCTACATCGGGTTACACATAAGAATGGGTATTTAATCGGATGATATGATTAGTGGGAGTGTGACATAACATTGGGAATATCCCATAAACATATCTCACAGGCCTAAATAGATTTTGGGCAAAAGATAGCAAAAAGGCCCGAAATAAGGGTTTTGGGCCTAGACCGATTCGGGTACTTCTAGGACTCGGATTGGGCTGAATTTTGGAGGGTTAGTTTCTGATATAATAAGCATTATATCTGCCAATTTTAGTGGTTTCTGGATACCTAATCCTTAGGGAATTGAGAAAATATCAATAGTTGCTATTTTCGACAATTTCCCTAAATCTTATTATAAAGGGTGTTTTAGGAAACCTAAAAGGAGGTAGATTCTTATTAGGGTTCTATATAAACACTCTTAGGGCAGAGAATAAGGTGTGGAATTTCTCTTTAAGCTTTCTTACTCTACCACATCAAGTAGAGAGGAGAAAGTGAGCTAATTCCCAAACTATCTTCTAGTCAAACAAGAAGAAGGTCTTCGTATTATCAAACCACCATTGGAGTGCTAGAGAGCTTTCAAGGAGGGAGATTAAATACACTATTCGGTGTCCCAAGTAGCGGAGCTACGTTTGAAGCTCTTGGTCTTTCTTAATCTATTCAACTAGCTCAAAGGAAATAGCGATTAAGGTAATCTACTATCTTCTTATTAGTTAATTACTAGTTTTGCATGATGATCTTGGGGATACTAGTGTTAGACATTAGATATCGTTATCCGCTATAAACACTAGTATAAGGGTATAAATCCCTACAGTTAATTGTTCAGATCTAACCTGAAAGTGAAACCATATCGCTCTGGCGTAGTTACAGTGTAACATCATATGATCTAGAGTTTCATTATTATTATCACAGTTAATACAAGTGTAGACATTTCCAATATACCTACCAATTTTTTCCCTAACTGGTAGACTGTTCGTACAACATTTCCAAAGGAATAGTTTTATGCGTGGTATAGTGTTTAGATTCCAAATGAAAAACCAGTCAGTGGTGTCGTGTATAGGTCCATTACGACCAGTTCTCAAATAATTATACATCGATTTAATTTTTAATTGAGAAGTTACCTGACTTAGTAAATGTCTATTTTGTTGTGTCCTCCTTATCAACCTGCAAATTAATACTTAAAATGGCGCTGCACGTGTCACTATCAAAACAATTGTTAATCAAGTTAGTATTCCAATTGTTATTAGTAATGAGCTGAGCAACCCAGTTGAGGCTAGAGTTGCTCTGATTAGTGATAGGAGGGGGGTGGTTCGGGATCTAGAAATTGTGCCAAATACTGATTTGTGTGCCTTTATTCATATCCCAGAAGACTAGACCATCCACCTGACTAAATTGTTTACTTATAGCTTTCCAAGGTCATGAATGGTTAGCCTTAGGGGGGAGGGTTTAGTAGATTTAGGGAAATATTTGGCTTTGAAAACTTGCACCCAAATGGAGTGGGGTTGTTGAGAAGGCGCCAATTAAATTTGTTGAGGAAAGCTTGATTATCAAGGAGAGGAAGACGAAGACCTAAGCCACCTGATTTGCGTGGCTTACAAATGGCGGGCCAGTTGATGGTGTGAAAGGTTTTGGATTTTCCTCACCTGAAAGTCCTTTAAAGGGACTCAATGCTGTTACAAATGCCTTTAGGAATGGCAAAGCACTGCATTTGGTATCGGAGAACGGTCGCTGCAATAGTTCAAATGACTATTGAGCGACCAGCTTGTGAGAGAGGGTTTGTTTGCCACTTGGAGAGTTTGTTTTTTATTTGGTTTAGAAGGGAGTTGAAAGCTTGTTTTTTGTTTCTATCGATGAAAAGATTAGTGCCAAGGTACTTATCTCCGGACGAAGATTGATGGACTTTGAGATTGCGAATTATCATCCTTTTAAATTTAGGGTGCGAATTTTGGAGAAGAAGATATTGATTTTAGCATATTTTATCATTTGACCAGAGGCCTCACTAAATTCTTTCAGTATTTGTTTGATATTGTGCACATTTTCAATAGAATTTTGGCCGAAAATGATGCAATCATCCGCAAATAAGAGGTGTTTTATGGCGAGGTTGGAGTTGGGAAAGTGGAAACTGACGAACGGGATCTGGTTGTTGTTACTCTCCAGCATACGACTAAGTCCTTCCATGGCAATAGCGAAGAAAAAGGAAGAGAGGGGGTCGCCTTGCCTATACCTCGACTAACCTCGAAAGCTTTAGACATGTCAAGTTTGAGGCCATGATTTTCTCCAATGAGAAGAGAAACCCATGAGAGTCATGATTTTCTCCAAGTAGCTCCATTCAATGCGGTCAAAAGCTTTAGACATGTCAAGTTTGAGGCCAAAGTAGCGTTTAGACCCGCGGATCTTTTTAAAGGAATGGACTAGTTCTTGGCTGATTAGGATATTGCCCGTGATTTGCCTACCAGGCACATAAGCTGCCTGACTGGGGGAGATAAGATCTGGTAGAATGATTTTAAGACGGTTAGCCATGATTTTAGTGATAATTTTATAGGTTGTATTGAGCAGGCTAATCGGTCTGAAGTCCGTTGGGGTTTGAGGGGTTTTGGTTTTCGGGAGAAGACAAATGTGAGTATGATTCGACTCAGACGGGAGGGAAGCAGTGCTGAAGAAATGAGTGACCATATCAATTATGTCAGCTTTCACCGTTTCCCAGTTGGATTGGTAGAAGAAAGGGGGGTAGCCATCTGGACCAGGTGCAACCTCTGGCTTGAGGGAGAAGGTGGCCTTCCGAATTTCCTCAAGCGCAGGTGTAGAGATAAGTGTTTCATTCTGAAGGGGAGTGATTTGGTAAGAGAAACATTCCATAAGGTTAGTAGAAAAACTAGATACAACCGAAGTGGAGATGTTAAGAAGATGATTGGAGAAAATCGTATAGATTTCCGCTTCATCGTTGGTCCAAGTGTTGTCATCTTTTTTAATGGAGTGAATTTGGTTTTTATGATTCCGAGTGACGGCTCGGGTGTGGAAGTACTTGGTGTTTCTGTCACCCAGGTTAATATTGGGAATCCTGGATTTTTCTTTCCACAAACTCTCTTGCTGAAGGAGAAGAGTTTCGATTTGGGTGAAAGTCTCTTTAAAGATCTCCGGGTCTTAAATGTTCTGGATTTTGTTAGTGAGTTGCTTTATGTTTGTGTCTGGATGACCGAAGACCTCTTTGTTCCACTTCGACAAGCGAATGGCCAGAGAGTTGAGTTTGGACTGGATTTGATTAGGTAGAGAAGCCCAATTGGTTTTCATAAACTGAGCACAGTTAGGATGAGATATCCAAGTACGGATGAATTTAAAGGGTTTGCGACCGAAGGAGGAGATAGGTTTGGCAGTAAGAATGATGGTATTATGGTCAGAGCCAAGAGTAGGGAGATGGGTGAGCTTGGAGTGAGGAAAGATGGAAAGCCAATCATGATTAACTAAAGCTCTATCCAGGCTCTCCTGAATAAGATTGCCCGTAAATTGTTTGTTGGTCCAAGTGAAGGTATGGCCAGAGTAGCCGATGTCATGGAGGCCCAGGCTATTAATGACATGCTTGCATTTAGTCATGGTAGAGCAGTGGGCCTCTTTCCCTCCTAATTTTTCAGACGGGTGAAGGATACAATTAAGATCGCCTATCACTAACCAAGGGGCACGATTGTCCAGGGTGTGGCTAGCTAGAGTCTCACAGGGTCTCATTTTGTTGTTGCTATACGGGCACCCATAAAAGCCAGTAAGATAAAAATGATAATTATTATCGATTTGGGTGCCTTTAGCGTGGATCATGTTTTGGTCTGTGCACAAGATGTCCACGGTATAATTTGGAGACCAATATAGCGCCAACCCTCCAGCTTTGTTTATGGGGTTAACCGCATGGTGTTTGTAAATGTTACCCAGATTTAGGATTTTGTCTAAGTTAACGTTAATGCACTTGGTTTCAGACAAGAAGATAAAATCTGGATTATGCTCTTTAATTAGGCGCGACAAATGCTTTCTGTTGGTAAATTTTCCAACGTGTTCTTTACACGTTGGAAACCCCCTGATCACTGATGTTAATGCCAGATTACGGAATGCCCACTTAGGCGGATATATGTCTTTCAAATTTGGATTATTAAGGTATAAATAATGTTGTTAGACTTTAGGTCATAGTTTAGTTGAGTTGTAGGCCTGTTTTTGTTAGAGTTTGAATTCGGCGGTTATCGTACTTATCACATTTTTTATGTATCATTGCAAATGTAATAACTATCTAGTCAATTTCCCAAAAAATTCTATAATGATGGTAGATATTAAATTTAATCAATTAATGTATTTGTTTAAAGTGAGGCTTAGTAGGAGAGAGAAGCTCCCAAGTGACATCATAATCTTGATTGTTGGCATCATCCTGAGATCTCTAGGTCTCCTTGCGGGTAGTCGGAGATAAGGGACCCCTGGCCTCATCGCAGGGAATGTGATTCATCACAACTTGATCTACAGATTGATCCTTCTAAACCTTCCATCAAACTTATCTTATTTCTTGATTCATTTTTTCACTTTGTATTCTCTGCTTTCTTGTCTTTCCAACACTTCTTATTCTCGTACTTTTCTTTTAGTTTTTTACCTTTTCTTTCAATCAAAACTCTCAGTTTCACTCATCTTATGGTTTTTCTCTCTGATTGTATGAATTCCTTCATCTAAATCTTCTGCAGGTGGATTGCCGGTCATCATTGCTGGATGATGGTGTGACAGAGAAGAAGGGGGTTTCGGTCAGGATCATCAACACGTCACTACTTTTGCTTGCTGACACACGTGGCATTACCTACTTTAGTATGCTAATTTTTACATGCAAAACTCGATTCTTGGGAATCCATCATAACCTCATCCCAAGAATGAAAGGAAGCTTCACAGTTTCCATTACAGCTCAAGGAATACCAGGGGTCTTCAAAAGTGGATTTATGGGAAACAGAGAGGGAATACAAATATTCCTCAACCGTCAACGCACTTTTATCTATGTCGAACACGTTGCACAAAATGTTTGGGCTGCATGCACTATAATCATAAATGTGAGATCAAATTCAAATTCACACGCTAACCTGGACATGGATAACTCAGCTTCATCATCATCACATCTTCCTCCAATCGCTACTCTTTCATCCTCAAACACTGAACCTCCCATCCTAAACCAAAACACCACAGCTTCTGTGGAAACCCAACTTGTTCACCAAATGGAAAAACGACTGAATATTCCTAACCGTGAAGAACCTGAAGTCTTTCTTCCTAAAAAACTCACCCAAGTTGAAAACACTCTCAATATAGAAAGGAAGCTTATAGGTCGAATTTGCAGCCATCATTTTATACCTCTGTTCAAAATCAGCTGAAAAGGAAATGGGAAGTCTCGTTTCCTTTCAAGGTGGAACCCATCCCTAACAGGTTAAACTGTTTTATCTTTACTTTTCAAGTTGAAAAAGATAAAATTAGAGTCTTACAAAACAAACCATACATTATCCTGGATTTTTTCTTGGTCCTTCACTGCATGCATGTTGATACAAACCCTGCAACATCTCCTCTTAACTGTGATATTTTTTCTGTGGTTTTATCTCATATCCCCCCTTGTTTGCAGTTCGAGACGGATCTTAGAGTCATAGCCAGTCCATTAGGGCATGTCCTTCGTTTTAACCCTCCTCAATGGACAACTCTTAATGATAATAAGATAAAGGTGGATATCGTTTGGGATGTTTCGAAAGCTTGTCCCACGGGAACAACTGTTCGACTTGAAGGTGACTCTGTGAGAATCCCTTACAGATTCTATCCCTTCCCCAAATCCACATGCTTGTATTGTAGAATTATAGATCATTCTCCCCACCCTTGTCAGCTCCCTGAAGATGTACCAGGAAATCAGACACAAACAGTTTCTGTAGGCACTCCTCTACCGGTTACTCTAGCCTCGCTCTTATCCAGTATAGCCCCACCACAAAATCATCAATCTTCTACAAACCCAGTTAAGCCAAACCCGGTCACAACCACCTCTGAAGGCACCACAGTTATAACCCCGAAACAACTCTCAGTTACCACCCCGAAACATCTTCCAGTTACAACCCAGAAACAACCCCCAGCAGTCACTCGTACTTCAAAAAATCCCACCAAAAGTTCACCTTCCAAGATTTCCCCATCTTGGACGAAACAGTTTCTCAAACAGAATTCAACTCTAAGTCAGACAAAGTCTAACACCAGAATTCACATACAAGAACCTACAGACGGGCATAAGTCTTCAAACTCACACATGCAGAATGTCAATGACAAAGGGAAAGCAAAAGTTGTAAATGATTCCACTCCAAATGCTTCGAGGGAAAAGAGGAAACAAGTAGTGGAGGAAACCACTGTTAGAGCTACATACTTTGAAGATCCAGACTCTTTTTTGGAGGGTTTAGATACCTTTTGGAAAAAATTTAGGCAAGACAAAAATTTCGATGCTATCAATCACATAAGAGTTAATGATTATGGTCTTCACCCCTTTTCTGCAGATGAAAGAACAAATATAGACCTTACTCTGTCAGAAAAGGATCCTCTACATGATATTCCAAGCAGATTTCCGGATGATATTGATTTTGATCACGTGTTTCATTTTACCAAGAATACTCTTGAGCATCAGAAGGAACAGAGGAAAATCAAAAAATATAAATTGAATCAACCTCCTCAGCCTCAACAACAAATTATTAATTCAGGAATTCAAGTTTCCTCTTCAGACAATGCCGTTACAAACATTGAAGGGAACCAGGTAAAGCAAATCCAAGTATCGAAACCACCCTCTACTTCCACATCGTCTCCAACAGCAGATGAGCAATCTAGCAATCCACCAGCTCCAAATCATCATGTAATACACATTTTGTTTACTGTATCTCCTGTTTTATCTTTCTACCTTTTTTGTTCTCTCTTTCAACAACAGTACTTTTTGGATATGTATGCATCTTATCCTCTCTCAGCTCTTAGTTGGAACTGTCAAGGTCTTGGATCGAAACTCACCAAACATCATCTTAGACAGTTAATTCAGAAACATAAACCAGATTTACTTTTTCTTTCTGAAACCAAACAAAACAATAATTTTGTGACCTCTGTCATAAATCAAAATGGTTTCAACAATGTCATTCTTCAACCCCCTGTAGGATTAAGTGGAGGTCTTGCTTTAGCTTTTACTGACTCTTTACAAATTAACATTATCCACCAAAATCAATCATGGATACACATAACAGTGAAAACTATCTTTTCCCCTGACTTGTTATCCATGATTTTTGTTTATGGAGATCCTAATAGTAATAGCAAAAAAGTTTTTTGGCAAGGTTTTAAAAATATGTGTGTTGATAAATTAGATTTTAAACTTCTCTATTTAATTATAGGAGATCTTAATCTGGTTCTACATCCACATGAAAAACAAGGTGGAAATCAACTTTCCATATCTCAAATTCATCAATTGACTTCTCATTTGTCTGATATGAATCTTATGGAAGTCCCTTATCAAGGGTCCCCTTTCACCTGGACTAACAATAAGAGTCCACCTGGTCTAGTTCAACAACTTCTAGACCGTGCCCTAGCCCCTCCTTCTTGGTTTGATATTTTCCCAGATTCCTTGGTTACTAACCTTTCAAGATTGGGTTCTGATCATAACCCCATCTTGCTCACTACTATTGTTACTCAGGGAAGGAAAATCAGATGTTTTAGATATAACCCAGACTGGAATAAAGACTCTGAATGCACTTCCATCATACAGGACTTATGGAATAAGCCTCTGGATAAACCTCCTTCTCCTTTGGTCCATGACAAAATTATGCCTCTTCAGCCTCTCCTTAGTAAATGGAACACCTATCATTATAACAACCTGATATCTCAAATAACAAATTCTACCAACAAACTGGAAAAGTGTCAAGATAAAAATCAAGCTGTTATTCTTCAACAAGAACTTAATGCTCTGCTAGCTGAACAGGAATCACACTGGAAAAGGAAATCTAGAGATAACATCATTACTTTAGGAGATAGGAATACCAAATATTTTCATGCTTTGGCTTCATCCGGAAAAAGAAATAATCAAATAAAAGGTCTTAGGGATTCTGATGGGAATTGGTGATAGAAACTCCTGATATGCAAAATTGTTTAGCTGATCACTTCACTCACCTTTTGACTACTACAACTCCACCCACAGATATCAGCATTACCTCTTTATTTCAACCAATGATAAATACTCAATCAAATGATATTCTAATTGCAGTCCCCTCAGCTGAAGAAATATCCCTAGTAGTCCATCACCTCAAGGCTGAAAAATCCCCTGACCCTGATGGATTCTCTGCATCCTTCTTCCATCAACACTGGGATACCATAAAAAAGGATGTTATATCCATGGTGCAAGAAATTTTTCTAAATAAAATCATCCCTTCAGCCATCAACCACACTCACATTGCTCTGATCCCCAAAACAAAAACACCCCAATCCCCTATGATTTTAGACCCATTAGTCTCTGCAACACCACATACAAGATTGTTTCAAAACTTCTGACAAATAGGTTAAAGATCCATTTAGACTCCATCATCAGCCCACATCAGAGTGCTTTTGTCCCTGGTAGACAAGGAACAGATAATATTATTATAGCTTCTGAAATAGTTCATTCTATGAAAACTATGAAAGGAAATCAGAAATATATGGGCTTGAAACTTGATATGTCCAAAGCCTTTGACAGAATTGAATGGAGCTTCCTTTTGGACATTATGTCAAACTTGGGATTTTCAGACTCTTTTTGTTCTTTAATACATCAGTGTATTTCTACCAATATTTCTTCAGTTCTGCTTAATGGAACCCCAGGTCCAGCTTTCAGACCTTCCAGAGGACTTAGACAGGGAGACCCTCTTTCTCCTTATCTCTTCATTATCTGTATGGAAGCTCTTAGTAGAATGCTAAACTCTTGTCAATCTCAAAAACACATTCAAGGTTACAAAGCTTCAAATTCTTCTCCCATCATCACCCATCTCTTCTTTGCAGATGATTGCCTTATATTTCTTAAAATGGATATTCCTTCTGTTCATAACCTTTTAAATCTCCTGAATCAATTTGGTTCTGCCTCAGGCCAGATGATAAACTTTCAAAAAAGTGGAATCTTTTTCAGTGCAAATGCACATCACAAGCATTGCAAACTTGTTTCTAAGATCCTAAAAGTGAGACAAATCAACAAAAATGATCCCTTACTTAGGGACTAACATTTTTATTGGAAGGAAAAAATCTATAGCTTTTCTCCCTATCATTGATAAGCTAAAACAGAAGCTTAGTAAATGGAAGAGCAATCTTCTCTCCCAGGCAGGTAAAGGTGAACTAATCAATCATCCTTAGCTGCTGTCCCTAGATACCAGATGGCCATTTTTGATATTCCTCTTAATGTTAAGAAGGTCATGACATCTCTTCAGAGAGACTTCTGGTGGGAAAAATCTCCTCAACAAAACAGGATATACTTTAAAAACTGGAATGCTATTTGCAAACCAAAATCCTTGGGAGGATTAGGATTTAGAAACATTACTCAAGATAATATTGCCCTTGGAAGCAAGCTCAACTGGACTGCAAGAACCAACCCTCAATCTCCTTGGGTCAATTTCATGAATACTAAATACCCTTCCCATAGAAACACCAGCAATCAATCCTGGATTAGGAAAACAATTCAAAAGAATCAAACTCTGATTGATGAACACATTATTTGGGACATTGGAGATGGATCTAAGGTTAACATCTGGTCTGATCATTGATACCAGGAACTATTTCTCTGGGCATTCCTTCAAATTGCTTTGGTTATAATCTTGTCTCTTAGCTCATAAATAGCAATGGAGATTGGGATCAAGATACTTTAGATGTTCTTTTTCCTGATTACATCAAACAGAGAATACTATCACTTCCTCTTAGAGCTTCTGAAGATACCCAAAAATGGGAATTATCAGCCTCAGGCAAATTCAGTGTTTCCTCTTATTATAAGCATCTCATCTATAATCAATGTAATACCCAGCCTTCATCCTCCTCAAATATTTGGAAACCTCTTTGGAAGATTAGAGTTCATCCCAGAGTAAGGCTCTTTATTTGGAAGTTAGCCCAGGACATTCTTCCTGTTAATCTCAAACTCTCCAACATGATGGACATCTCTCCTCTCTGCCCCCTTTGTGGTATAGCTGAAGAAACCCCCATTCACTTCTGTCAAGATTGTACTGTTACTCAACAGTTCCTTCACCAAGTACTACCTCTTCCACCCTCCCATAGAAATTAGCTAAACTTTATCACCTGGTTTAACCATCTTTTGTCTCTTCCCATAGACATAAACACATCCAGTCCTCTCACACCTTTAGAAATCATTACCACTGCACTTTGGCATTTATGGAAAAGAAGATGTGATATCATTTTCAAAGGACATGCTATAAACTTATATTCTCTTGTCCAAGAGACTAAAATCTTCATCCAGATTCAAAAAATCAATCTCAAAGATTATCCTTTAACTCTTAACATCCCTCACTGTTGGCAACCCCCACCTCCAGGAACAATTAAGATCAATTATGATGCTGCATATAACACTAAGACTCATACATCTGCTCTGGCTTTTGTGGTTCATAATAATGCAGGTACCCAACTCGCAAGAGAAGCAAAAATCTCGTCCAACAGATCAGTAGATGAGAGTGAAAGTGAGGCTGCTTTGATGGGGATTTTTGGGCAAGAAACCATGGAGTTCCAAAGCTAATTTTGGAATGCGATTCTCTTAGTCTCAGCAATTTCTTGACAGGAAACAAGGATCATCTTCACTGGACTGCTACACATCTTGCAAAGGACATTAAGTTACAAGCTATATATTTTGAATCTTTAACTTTTGTTCATGTAAATAGGAAGTTATATAGCAAAGCCCATGATGCTGCTATTAACTGTAGGAACTCTGGCATTTCTGTGAAAACTTGCCTCCCTAACTGTTCTTCTCTCCATCATAGCAATTATGTAACTAACTCTTAATATTAATGCTATGTTTGTTTAAAAAAAAATGTATTTGTTTGTTATATATCCATGTTATATAAAATGATACATGTATTTATTTGTTATATATCCATGTCATATTAAATGTTAGAACTCTGAAGGTCCATGTAAAAAAAACATTCAACTTTCCACATGTATCCTTCACTCACGCAAAAATTGACGAAAATACTTCCTTTCCTTTCTTTTCTTATCCTTCTTTCTCTCCTTTTCATCCTCTTTCTCGTCTTCATCCTCTCTTCTCCATCTTCTTCACGATCACAGTATCACCACTGTTACCAACTACCTCCCTTCACTCTCACGTAGATGAATATGTAAATTACGTTTTACACAAAATAAGGTTGTTAAATGATTTAAGCAACATATATCGTGAACTGCTGAGGAAAGTGAGAGAAGATGAATAAGATTCTCGACAACGAGCATTGATGTGGGTCAGGATGGTAGGGATAGCGGTGAAGAAGATGGAGATGAAGGGATGGTTCAACATCACAGTATCACCAATGTTAGCGACTATGTCCCTTCACTCTCTTGCAAATGAATATGTAAAACATGTGTTTACACAAAATTGGGTTGTCAATGACTGAAGCTACCTATACCGTCAACTGCAAAGGAAACGGAGAGGAGCATGCATTGATGTAGGTGATAATGATAGGGATGGTGGTGAAGAATATGGACACGGATGGTCCGCCATCACAGTATCACCACCATTAGCGACCACCTTCCCTTACTCTTGAATACGTAAAATGTTTTACCCAAAATAGTGAAGGATATGTCCTTTCAGTCTGAAGGAGTGGCCTTCGACCAAGATGATAATGCGTGCAATTTGGCGAGTAGGATAATGATGACCTTATACAAAAGATCATCTATTCCGGACGAATTAGGGATCATAACGCTTAGCTAGAAGCTGCTTACGATTGTCGGGTCACTTCGGTAATCTGCGGCTAACATTGACCGGATCTTACAACGGATTACACCAAAGAGTGGTGCCTTGAACATATAAATTTGATTAGAGGGAACTTGACAAATAGATAGATTAGATCCATCTAAATAGGCCCAAAAGGTTCGAATAGGATTCAGACAAAGATAGAAAGAACCGGGCCTGAAACGGAGGTCCGGGACAAGACAAAGGGGTCGCCCATAAGATAGTTGGTTGGAGTATGGGCCGGACAGAGCAAGCCCATTAAGAGCTCTGGTCTGGCCGGACATAAGAGATGGGGAAACCCTATATGGAATCCCTTCCATCAAGGTTTCCTAGTCAGAAAAGGTTTCTGACATTATCTTTTCTGTGGCCCATATTTAATTCTAGTTTGAATATGATTCTAATTAGAATTTCTCTATATATGGACTAATTAGAGAACAGAAAGGGTGTGGAATTTTCTCAAGAGAAAATGAATCTATCAGACATCCAGAGAGAGGGATTTTAGAGAAAAAGTTCTCATTCTATCTATCTAGTTAAGAAGAAGGGGTTCTTTTGAAGGAGATGTCCTTCGACCAAGGATGCAATGCGATCAATTTGTCGGATTGGATAATTGGTGAGAAATATCATCAAGTCCGGATGATTTAGGGATTGTAGTATTTAGCTAGAAACCAACTACGATCGTCGAATTACAAACTAATTCGCGGCTAACTTTGTCCGGATCCTACAACACAAAGAGTGTCAATTTGGTCGGAGGATATGACTAGAGGGAAGAGACATATAATCATGGGAAAGCCCCATAGGCCTAAAAGAAGTTTAGGCAAAGATAGTACAAAAAGCCCAAAAGAGGGGTTTTGAGCCTAGAGCCAAAAAGGGACTTTTTGGCCTCGTATTGGGCTGAAAATTGGAGAACGGTTCCCTTAATAGGGTAGGTTGGACCTGCTAATTTTCGCCTGGTTTGGACGCCCCCTCATCAAGGAATTGAGAAAATAACAACTAGTTTCTTTTTTCGAAAATTTCCTTAATCTTATTCAAAAGAGTTTTTAGGAAGCCAAATTTGAGTGGGACTCTTATTAGGGTTCTGTATAATGACTCTTAGGGCAGTGAATAAGGTGTGAAATTTCTCTTAGAGCTTTCTTACTCTGCAACATCAAGTAGAGAGGAGAAAGTGAGCTAATTCCCAACTATCTATCTAGTCAAAGAAGAAGGTGTTCTTCATCCAACCACCATTGGTGTTCTAGCTAGCAACAAGGTGGGAGATCAAGTTGATTTCTCGGTGTCCCAAGTAGAGGAACAACAATTGGAGCTCTTGGTCTTCTCAAAAGCGATTGGAAAGGTTCGAGAGAAAACTAGCGATTAAGGTAATCATCAAGCCAGTTTTACTTATTTATCATTATTAGCTTATGCATGTGATCCTGGGATACTAATGTTAGACATATGATGTCTGAGATTCCGCTCAGAACATTAGTAAACTACAAATCCCAACAGTGGCTTCAGAGCCTCTTGCACATAGTTAATTTTGGCTGAGTTTCGAACCAATCTATGCTTGTTTAGATAGATAATTATGTCTAAAAGTATCCTAAACATAAGAATTTGAATATTTTTAATGAGATTCAAGGATTTTTCAAATTAGTTTCAAAATCATTTTTTGAAAAAGTTAAAAAAAACTAGATTTTGATCCAAAATTGGTTTGATTAAGAGTTGTTTTTGGAAACTTTGAAACATTTTTGGAAACTTTGAAAAACAAAATTTGGCAATTTTAGAAGTGTTCTAAAAGTTGGAAATAGTAACCATGAGTTGCAAAAGAAAAAAAAAAAGGAAGCTTAAGATTTTGGAAACTTCCGAAATCTGGCCCGGGCACATTAAGGATGCGTCTCGGACCAACTGGAGACGCGTCCTGGTCTCTGGCCAAGACTGAGTGCATCTCGGCCAGGAAGACCGTTACTCCAAGAAGCTTCCTGGACGCGTCCAGGGCACCCGAGTCACTGTTGTGACTCGGACTCGACCAGACGCGTCTTGACGACGCGTCTAGGTGTCCTGAGTGCATCTCGGTCTTACCCGAGATGCACCAAACAGGTCCGGTCCTTGACCAGACACGTCTGGAGCAAGGACCCGCGTCCTGGTGTACGACCAGGACGCATCCTAGTCGAGATGGACTCGGACCAAGACATGCCGACCTTTTGGCCGTGCCATATCCAGACCTTGTTCAAGGCCTTAATTGGCCTAGGCCGGGACTTGTCTTGGACTTTTGTCAAGACTTGTACCGGACCTTTTTCGAGCTATAAAAGAGGACCATCATTCGAGTGGGAGTTTTATCCAATTTCTCTCCTGATTCCAACCAAATATTTCCGAAATTGACCCGGACCATTCATGGGCCCAAAAGGAATTTCTCTTAAAATTGATTTTGAAAATCAAAACCAAGACGCACCATTAGTCTAATTCTTCGAATATAGACTTAAGGTCTGTATATAACATGTAGATGTCGACAAGAGTATCTCCCGGATATACATGCATATATAATTGTTAGCCTCGAAATATTATATGATTGCATGTGATGTGAATGCGTAAACTAGTATGGCCATAGAAAGTGTTTCTTTATTCTTGTTTTAAGCACGGATGAGTGCAAATTTGTAGTTTTGATTTCAAGTTTATACGATTTGCGAATCGTTTGAGTCTTGTAATTAGAGCTTAGGGTATATGAGTCCATTGAAGAAGCTCAAGGATGGGATTCAAAGGCGAGTGGAAAAAATCAATGGAGGTTCAAAGATGGAGATCTAGACGAACCAATAGACGAAACAAGAAGCAAATCAAAGGAGAATAGATCTTCTAGGTCATGAGCCATACTAGGATCCACATGTGCTTGATTTACTTTCTCGCGTGCATTTACTTATTTACGTTTTATGTCGTGGATGGTTAGGATAAATAGTTCACTAAACGCATGTTCAAACAAAACGTAAAGTCCCTAAAAGTAATTTTGAGTGTAGTGCCTATCCAGATTAAGACACTCGTTGCGCCCTTGTTCGTGATGGTGGGTCTGCCTCCGTAGGGTGCCATCTCTACCTCGGGAAAATGCGGGTAGGCCTTTGGTAGAGGCCTACACGTCTAAATGGTTCCACTCAACGAGATCGGCAAAAGAGTTTTGGATACTCGAGGCAAAATGATGGATATAATATAAAACATGTAATCCATCAACCGAGAGTCATAGGGTATGACCAGTGAAGTAGTTCACTAACCTAAATCGATGGGAATTAAGGGCAGGGCCCTAGTCCGCTTAATCCTTGAGAAATGGGATCTCGGAATCGCATTACTCAACCATGGACGTTTTTCTTGGATAATGTGGCAAAAACCATAGTCTTTTGTGAAAAAATATCGAATGTAATACTTAGCAAGATCTTTTTTCTGTTTCATGTAGTTTTACAATGAAAAAAACCAGTCTTTTCAACCTATGTTCAATCCTCGATGAGGATAAATTAAACACGGACAACTTCCACGATTGGGAGAAAAGATCGAGAAGTGTTCTCAGATCCACAAAGATAGAAAGCTCACTAGATACCCCAATTACAAGAATAACTGCGACTTCAAAGATTGAGGAACAAAAGCAGGCAAAAAGTATTCTGATGAAATTGTTTTCAGTAACATGCCTTATGTTGGCCACCATGGAGCCTAATGTTCAAAAGAGATTCAGGAAAATGAATGCGCACACAATCATCCGACGGTTGAAAGACATGTCCCGAAACAAATCGCAGTTGAGGAAGTACGAGACTTCCAAGGCAATCCGGATGGGCATTGGAATGTCTTAATCAAAGAAAGAACTTCAACTGATTCAGAAAAACAAAAGGAAGAAGGAAGGAATTCACGATTCCAATTAAGGTATCTATGTTATCGAAGTTAACTTAACAAATATAGTTGATTTCCCCTCAAGGGTATTTGATACTGGATTTGGTGCTCATATCATTTCTGATACGCAAGAGCTTAAGGAAGTAAGATATTTATCTAAAATGGAGCTGGTCCTACGAGTAGCGAATAGAGCAAAGGTTGTTGTGAAAGTTGTAGGAACCTATAGTATACCTTTAGAAACTGGTCTAGTTTTGGAACTTCATAATTGCTATTATGTAACTTCTATTTCTAGAAACATTATCACTGTCTCAGTGTTAGAAAAAGAAGGATATCACCTATTAATAAAAAAATTGGCGTTGTTCTTTATATAATGGTGAAATATTTTATACCGGTGCTAAGTTATACAACAGTCTCTATATGAAAAATATTGAGAACGAAGTCTTTAACATGGAAACCGAAAGGATACGATCAGATGATTCAAATCCAAGTTACCTTTGGCATTGTCGTTTGGGTCACATTAATATGACACGCATGAAGAAGCTTCATAAGCATGGACTTCTAGGATCGTATAACTTAGAATCATACGACAATGCGAATCATGTTTAATGGGTAAAATGACAAGGTCTTCCTTTAAAGGAAAGGAGACCGAGCCAAAGAACCATTGAAACTCATACATACGGATGTGTGTGAACCGATGAGTACTCTCGCGAGAGGTAACTTTGGCTACTTCATCACGTTCACGGATGACTTTACTCGTTATGGTTACATATACTTGATGAAGCATAAATTCGAATCGTTTGACATGTTCAAACAATTTTAGAACGAAGTAGAGAATCAACTTGGCAAGAAAATAAAAGTCATCCGATTCGATCGGGGTGGTGAATATTTGAGTCAAGAATTTGATGCTCATCTTAGGAGCTGTGGAATAATATCTCAGCTCACTCCGCCTGGAACACCCCAGATTAATGGTGTTTGCGAAAGGAGAAATCGCACCTTGCTAGACATGGTTCGATCTATGATGAGTTTAGTCAATCTTCCAAATACGTTCTGGGGATATGCTCTGGAAATGGATGCTTTCACACTTAACCGAGCTCCGTTGAAAGCTGTAGAAAAGATGCCATATGAGTTATGGTTTGGAAAGGTTCCAAAGTTGTCTTTTTCTCAAAGTTTGGGGATGTGAAGTTTATGTAAAGCGTTTACAAGGAGATAAACTTGCACCCAAGTTAGACAAATGTCTCTTTGTGGGCTATCCAAAAGAGACAAGGGGTTACAACTTCTACCATGAATCAAGAACAAAGTGTTTGTTGCTCGTGATGGTGTCTTCCTTGAAAAGGAATTTATTTCGAAGAAGACAAGTGGGAGAAATGTAGATATAGATGAAATTCGATATAAGCAACAAATAAACAAGGATATGGAAATGTCAAGAAGTTTAGCGGCTCCTCTCTATCCACGAGAAATGGAAGAGGATAATGAGGCAGAGTTAGAGGACCTCATGGAACCTCATGGAAGAGGATAATGAGGTAGAGTTAGCGGCTCCTTCTGAAGGAGTCTCCTTCGACCAAGATGGCAATGCATGCAATTTGGCGAATAGGATGACAATGACCTTATCTAGAAGATCATCTAGTCCGGTTTAATTAAGGATCATAATGCTTAGCTAGAAGCCGCTTACGATCGTTGGATCACTTCGGTAATCCGTAGCTAACATAGACCGGATCCTACAATGGGTTACACATAAGAGTGGTGGCTTGAACGGAGAGAATTGGCTAGTGGGAGCTTGCCTATAGTAGGATATGATCCAGCCTGATAGTGTCAAATAGAAAGAAAGAATCGGACTCGAAAGAGGAAGCCCGAAAAGGCTTAAAAAGTAGTTTTGGGTCGCGCAGATCAAGCCCACTTATGGGTTGATCTGGCCGGCCATAAACAAGGAGTGGGTCGGCCAGGCCAAGCCCATTAGTGGGCTACTCGGACTAGGAGTTTGAGACGCGATGGAAGCTTTTTGACCAGACGCATCTGGATAAGCCTTAGGTGTCTTGGATTTCCAGTCTGAGACGGCATGGGACTAAGGCCAAGGCCAGACGCATCTAGGATGCATCAGACGCGTCTAGGATGCATCTGGACATTTCATAGTCATCTCGGACTTGGAGTCCGAGATGGCCTAGGGCTCGACCTTGTGCCAGACGCGTCTAGGACGCGTTTGGATGTGCCATAAGCATCTCGTACTTCTAGTCCGAGATGGCCTAGGTATCGGCCTAGTGCCAGACGTGTCTTGGCCTCCCATAGGCATCTCGGCCTATCAGTCTGAGATGCCCTAGGATGCACCCCAGCCCGAAATGGCCAGAACGTGATGACCCTAGGCCAAGGCATGTTCGGCCTATGCCAATGCATGTATTGGCACGACCCAAGACTAAGTTATGCGTCTAGGCCGAGAGTGTCTCGGGCCTTGACCGAACCTAGTCATGGGCCATTCCGAGTTTAGACTCGGATTACAGACTGTGATTTTCGAGTGCCGACTCGAGTTGGAGTTTTTCGTTTTTTTTTCAATCTTTCTCATAGTTCCACGTACATGATTTTTCCGAACTTGACCCGGATCATCCGAAGGCCCAAACAGAGTTTTTTCTAAAATTGATTTTAGAAATCAAGGAAGAAAACGAAACGTGCCATGAAGGATATATCCTTGTGGTCTAAATGAGATGTCCTTCCGAAGGAGTGTCCTTCGACCAAGGTGGCAATGCGTTCAATTTATCAGTTAGGATAACGATGACTTTGTCCGGAAAATCATCTAGTCCGGTCGAATTAGGGGTCGTAAAGCTTAGTTAGAAGCCGCTTACGATCGTCGGGTTACTTCGGTAATCCGCGGCTAACATAGACCGAATCCTACAACGGGTTACACGAAAGAGTGGTAGCTTGATTGGAGAGATCTGACTAGTGGGAGCTTGCCTATAGATGGATATGATTCAGTCTGATAGTGCCAAAAGATAGAAAGAATCGGGCTCGAAAGAGAAGCCCGAAAAAATGGAAAACCCACTTATGAGGTGTCCTGACCAAGCCCGGTAAGGGATTGATCAGGACCGGCCATAGTGTGGGAGTGGGCCGGCTAGGCCAAGGCCATTAATGGGCTTAAGTGGCCAGCCACACTAAATTAGGGGAAACCTTAATTTCCAGTCAGAAAGAGTTTTGATGAGTTTATCTTTTCTGTGACTCCTAATGAAACCTAATTTGAGTGAGACTCCTATTAGGAATTCTCTATATAAGGGTCATTAGAGTTCAGAAAAAGAGTCTTTTTCTCAAGAGAAAACAACTTCTCTCTCACAATATACAACTAAGTGGAGAGAGCGGGTTTTAAAGGAAAAGCTCTCAATCCATCTAATTAGTCAAAAGAAGATTGATTCTTCTTCTCAACCTTCAATGGAGTTCTAGCAGACAACAAAGAAGGGCGATCAAGTTATTTACTCGGGTGTCTCAAGTAGAGGAGCGACAATTGGAGCTCTCATCTTCTTCGAGATAAAGTCATTGGAATCTAGTTCGTGGGAAAGCGAATCCAGGTATTCTACTTTCAGTTTCTAGTTCATTATTAGTTAATGCATATGATCCTGGTTAGCTAGCATTAAACATATATGAGTTTGAGATTCCGCTTACAATGTTAGTTAGATGATTAACTAGTCTTACAGACGTACAAAACCCTATAGTGGCATCACGAGCCGTTTGCATGTAACTAGTTTTGACTAGAACGAGTTAGATTCAAACTTGATTTATTAGATAGATTAGTTTAAATAGAGATTCAAACACGTTTCTGATTAGTTTGAATTAGATTTATACGTAATCAGAACACACTTTGAAAGAGTTTCAAAGCATAAAACCTTCGATTTTTAATTTTTTGAAAAGGGGTTTTGAAAATAATGATTTTAGGGTTTTGATTTTGAATTGGAGCTTCAAAAATCAGTGTTTTTTTATGGTTAAACATATAAAACAGCAGCTGGAATCGAGTTTGGAAGGAAGAAGCTGAAAACAACAACTTCTAAAAATCGGAAGCTGACAAGGACGCGTCTGGCCAGTCGCAGATGCGCTCGGGATGCGTCCAGGTCCCGAGAAATCTGCGAACAGGGATTCTCGGTCGCGTCTAGGACGTGACCATATCCCTGATCGAGATTCTCGGTCGCGTCTAGGATGCAACCAGAGTTGTCCGAACACGTCTCGGACTTGGTAACCCGAGATGTGCACGCCAGGATAGCTACCAGATGCGTCTTGGACGCGTCTGAGCATATCTGTCACGGTTGCTACCAGACGCGTCCGCGTCTGGGCATGTTTATAGCAATATCTCGGACTCTAAGTCCGAGATGGCTTTTAGACGCGTCCTTGGCCAGATGCATCTGGGCATAGGACATGAAACGTTAGGAACGTGCTGTCCTATGGGCCGTCCTCTATCTTGGACTTTCCCGAGACTTGTCAATGGGCCTTGACCAAGGGTTTGACTCGGGTCTTTCGAGTTTGAATCGGGATTTTTTGGGCCTTGACCCGAGTGAGAGTTTTTCTCGTCTTTTCGTCGTTTTTCTTCCAGATTCCACATAATTTTTCTGAAATTAAACTGGGCCATCTGAAGGCCCAAACAGAGTTTTTCCGAAGACGATTTTAGAAATCTTTAGGATAAAACCGAAACAGGCCATTAGTCTGGATTTTACGAAAATAGACTTTAGGCCCGCTTGACATAGAGATGTCGGTAGTTTCTCCCGAATAGCTATTTAGAACATAGCAGACATAGATTCGACCTTAGAAAGTGAATCTCATACACTGGTGTTTTATGAATCATATTATTATGTATGAATGTGAATGCAGAGGCTGGTTGGCCAGAAAGTGTTTTATTCTTGTTTTTAAGCACAAGTGTGTGCCCGATGTAATAATTAATTTTCAAGTTTCACGATCTGCGAATCGTTAAGTCTTGTAATTAGAGTTTAAGGGTCTAAGAGTCCATTGAATAGCCAAAGGATGAGATCAAGGTTCAAGTGGGAGAAATCAATGGCAGTTTGAGGATGGAGATTTATGCGAACAAAGGCGAAACAAGCGAATACCTAAGAAGAATAGATCTTTTAAGTTAGGGGCCATACCGGGATCTAGTCTACTTGATTTATTTTCTCGCACGCATTTACTTATTTATTTACGTTTTACATTGTGGATGATTATGTTAGAGTTCATAGTAATGCATGCATGATAAAAACGTAAAAGTCCCCAAAAAGAATTTTGAGTAAAGCCTACCCAGAATAAGACACATGCTGAGCGATTGTTCATCGATGGTGGGTCTGCCTCCGCAGGGTGCCTTCTTTTACCTTAGGACAGAACAGGTATATCTAAGAAAAGGTCTGCATGTCTAACTGGTTATTCTCAACGAGTCAGCAAAAGGGTTTTGGATTTCGAGGCAATTGATGAATTGAACACATAAACGTGTTATTCATCAACCAAGAGTCATAGGAATATGACCAGTAAAGAGTTACTCACCCAGAACGATGGGGCTATAGGCAGTGCCCTAGTACGCTTAACCACAAACAAATGGGGTCTTGGAATCGCATTATTCAACCGGGGGCAGTTTTCATTGAATAATGTGGCAGAAACTGTGTTTTTGCAATGATAATAAGTTTTAGGATATTTTTTTTCTTTTAATGTAGAGTATATATGACTATTAGAAAATAGTTTTCCAACCTTCGTTCATTCCTTGAGAAGGAATAAAACGAATGTTATTTCCTTGATTGGATTAGAATTCGAGAAACGCTCTCGAATTCGAAACAAAGAAAACGTCCGAGAATATCCCATTCCTAATGTTCGATGCTACTTCGGTTTCTAAAGACAACTGAAAAGAACATTGAGGAACGTTGAATCCAAGAAGTAAGTTCTTAAGATTCAGCAACCAAAGGAATATAAGAAGAGTTCTTATAATTTATAGGGACAAAGGGTCAGAGTTTTTAAAAGCAATGGCTAAGTCATTACAGGTAGCTACCCTAAGTACCTGGAAGACAAAAAAAACGGAATTGCGATTCCAGTTCTTGCATCTTTGTTAACAAAGTTAATCTAGCAAGTTAATCGATTTCTTTTATCAGGTGTTTAAGATCGGATGCGCGGCTCAGTGGGAGCTAAAGGGAATTACATACCTGACTAAAAGGAGAAAAGATCCAAGAGGGAGCAGAAGCAAGTGATTGCTAAGGATGCTAAAAGGGACCAAAGTCTTCTTTTAGACACTGAACTAGCTGAACTTAAATAAAGAGTTATTATGTTCTTCTAGAAACATCAAGTGTTTAAAATCAGTGCTAACTTAACAAAGTCGGTTCTAGGAGAACTGAAACGTTAACAATGACATTGTAGGCTATAATCAAAGAATTCAAACCGGTCAACTCTGTTTTGTCATTGCGTCAAATTGATATAAGACACATGAAGAATATCCATTGGTATGGACGTCTAAGTCCAATGATTTAGAATTATACGACACATGTGAATTTTGTTCAAAAGGACTATTTGACAAAGTCACCTTTTCGAAAGGAAGATATAACTAGCAAACTAATAGTCTTCGTACATACGGATATATGTAAAACTATTAATACACTAACTAGAGTTAACCAGAATCCACTTGACGAAAATATAAGTCATTCGATTGATCGAGATGGTGAATATTTAAGTTAGAAATTTGATGACCATCAAAGAAGTTGAGAAATAGTTTCTCACCTTTCTCCAACAAACACATCGTATGGTGATGAGTCCAGTGGGAGTGATCGAACATGTTAGACATGAGTCGATCAATGCTGGGTATAGGTCAATCTTCCAAACACTTTATGGGATATATTCTTAACATGGTCGTTTTTCTTACCTAACCACATTCTGTCAATAGCTGAAAGGACACCATAAGAGTATGGGTTTGGAATGGTTCCAAGGTCTAGAGATATGAAACTGACATAAAATGTTACTGAGAACCAAGTTGTCATATCAGACAAAATATTTCTTTATGGGATAAAGAAATACTAGGGATTCTTCCAAAAATAATCAGAAAACAAGGTGGTTGTTGCTCATGATGGTGTCTTGCTTGAAATAAGAATTAATTCCAAGAAGACAAGTGGGATAAATTTAAGATATCGAGAAATTCGATATGAGCAACAAACTAACAGTGATGTACGAATGTCAGAAATCGCGGTTCCTATCTATTCATAACCGATAGACATGGAATGAGAGATAGAGATAGAACATTTCAGAGATCCTCCCGCATAAGTCGAATTAGATTCGCAGGAGAGCCCTCAGGGAGTTGAGAGCGTCTTAAAGTTGTTCAACCCCTAATAGGCCTTGAAGGCTCGTAGATTTTTCTAAGAGAATTGAAAACCTGCTGAAGAAGAAAATGAGCTACCTACACAGAAGCTATGATGGAATCACTCCGAAATATGGCTTGGAGCCATAAGATCAGAATGGAATCCATGTCTGAAATCAAGTTTGGACTTGGGTGCTGTTTGTTTTTCAAAATTTTCAGATCTGAAATTTGAATTGACCTCAATCAGACGTTTGTTTATTTTATTTAAAAAATTTGAAGTTCGGCTGAAATGAGTTTATGTCTGAATTGGCTGAAAAATTACCCACAATTTTTAGACTTCAAAACAAGTCTGAAACAATGACCCAATATCTAAATTGGGTTAAATGACACATATACCCCATGATTTAGAAAAAAATTCTGTTTGTTTTTAAGTTTTCCGACCATCCCACCACAACAACAACCACCGACACCACCACAGAAACCACTAACAGAAACCACCACCACCACCGTTCCAACCACCACCACAGAAACCACCACCACCACCACCACCACATATCACCACCAACAGAAACCACCATTGTCACAACCACCACCACAGATCACCACCAACAGAAACCACAATCGTTTCCAACCACCACCACCACAGATCACCACCAACACAAACCACCACAGCTCACCACCAACAGAACCACCACGGTCACCAACCACCACCACAAATCACCACCAACAGGATCACCATAACCAACTAACACCATCAAAAACCTAGCCGCCACCACAACAAACCAGCACCACCAAAAACCTAGTCGTTACCACAACAAACAACAACACCACAAGCCAAACCGTCATTACCACAAACCAAACTTCCACCCCCACAAATCACACCGCCACCGCATGGACACCACAACAACCACCATCGCACATAACCACCAACGGTTCTTTGTGAACTTCTTTCTAGAGAGAGAGAGAGAAAAAGAGGGGGAGAGAGAGTTTTCTACCAGAAAACTAGGTGGAGAGAGAGTAGTAAAAAGAATGAGAAATATATAAAAACTAGGGTTTCTTTTGGGCATGAAATGGAAAGAAAAAGATAAATTTGTAAATTAGGGTTTATTTGGTGTTAAAAGATGAATGAGGGAAGAAATGTCAATATTTTAATTCAGACTCAATAATTCAGATTTCAAAAACAAACATCTAACTTGTAAATAATTCTGTCAAATTCAGATTCAGCAATTCAGATTTAGGCAATTGCCAATTCAGATTCAAACACAAAATAAAAAATAAACACAACCTTGGTCTATTTTGCTTAAAGGAATAGTTCTTGTTAAGTACAAATAGGTTTAAGAGCATATTGGTGTCTCCCAGAGCAAGACTAAGAAAGAAGGTCACATAATTCATAGTATAGACCACGAAAAGACCATCTCTCATGTCACGAGGCTTAAGACCATATTTATCAATCACTAGCAAAAGACTGTGTACATGACACACATTCTAAAAACGGGTGAAAAATGCAAGCTTCAGAAATCTGTCTGTGGATTGAAGCACGCAAGTAGGAGTAGGAATCTTCGATTCAGCAAAATTAAACATGTACTCACTAAAAAAACATGTACTCACTGAATGCTTATGACTTACCCATTTGGAGACGTGTCTAAATTTTGTGTAGCAACCCATTCGGTTCAAAATTTGAATAGAATTTCAGTAAGCCATTAAACCATTATTTTTCTTTGTCTAAAACCTCTCAACTCGGTAGAAGGGCAAAATTTATAAATATAGGCGATATTTATATATTTTTTCGGTATATGTTGTTGGGTTATCTGAAGTGGTCGGGATAATACTAGTATAGAAGTTTGGTGGGATATTATACTTCAACAAATTTAGGTAATCTTTTTGTAGTTTTTATTACTATATAAAACCACGCTTAACCTTCCTCTGTTTCTGAAACTCATCTCTCTCTCTAGTCTAGACCCTCTCTGTCTAGACTCTACTCTCTCTCTAGAAGTGTCGAATACGAATTTCAACAATGGAAAATCCTTGGACTGAAGAAGAAGATGAAAAGTTATACAAATTGCGTCCCGTCTTTTACCCTCAATGGGGAACCATTTCTTCTCAGATGCGTTCAAGAACAACTCAAGAATGCATAGATAGAATGGATGAACTCGATCACAAAATGATTATGGAAACCTTCACGGGGAGCAAGGAATTTTTAGAAAAAGAAGAACGTGATAAACGCATTAAAGAGTTACAGAGAAAATCAGAAGATGGTAATTCTTTCCTTCAAAGCCCTAATTAAATTTCAATGTGGGTCTTGTCTTCTTTTAGTTTTCTTTCCAAGCCCTAAATTAATTCTGGGTTTTTTGGTTTGCACAGTGCCTGAAAATGCTATTCACGATTACGAGAAACTCAATGAAGATAATTTGAAACAGCAAGGTAATTTTCTATCTCTGTTTCTGGTTTTTGATTGTATTTTAAAGCCCTAATTGTGGGTTTTTTAGTTTCGGATGGCAAGATTGATAGAGGTGGTAAAGATGATTTGAACCGAAACAAGGAATTTTTAGAAAAAGAAGATCTTGATAAACGCATTAAAGAGTTACAGGGAAAATCGGAAGATGGTAATTCTTTCCTTCAAAGCCCTAATTAAATTTCAATTTGGGTCTTCTTTTAGTTTTCTTTCAAAGCCTAAATTAATTCTGGGTTTTTGAGTTTGCACAGTGCCTGAAAATGCTATTCACGATTACGAGAAACTCAATGAAGATAATTTGAAACAGCAAGGTAATTTTCTATCTCTGTTTCTGGTTTTTGATTGTATTTTAATTTTAAAGCCCTAAATTCTCATTAAAAGTGGGTTTTTTAGTTTCGGATGGCACTTTGACTGAGATTGATAGAGGTGGTAAAGATGATTTGACTGGAAAGAAGGAACTTCATATTGGTAATTCTCTCTCTCTTTCTCTCTTTCTCTCTAACGGTATTTAAAGCCCTAAATTTAATTATAAAGTTTCTTTGTTTGTTTTAGTTTCAGATGGCACCTTGACTGATATTGCTAGAGGTGGTAAAGATGATTTGAACCAGCAAGAAGGTGGAAAGAAAAAGCTTCAAATTGGTAATTCTCTTCCTTTCTCTCTCCAAAATTTCAATTCCCCAAATCATTCTAAAAACCTCTTTGGTAGGAAATACATATTTCAAAACTTCCATTATTGTTCATAAACTTCTACAACAATATAATATTAGTATTCTTATACGTATTGGCGAAAGGTTTTTGATGTATGTAAGCACCTAACCGTTGTCATTGGTGGGACTCAACTCATAATACAATCCCTTATACTCTAGTGGAAATAGTCTAAACTCCTTTATAGCGTCCATGTAAAACAAGATGTGCGGGTATCCTTATAAATGCTACTACCAATCCAGATTTGCTACAAATCACGATCTAGGACTTATCGAACATACAAGAGAAGACCCTTTGCCTGAAATGAGTACTGAAACCCAATTGCATTGTACTCATCCTACTGGCTCCATCAAAATAAACTATGATATTTAATTTACTTTGTTTTTCATAGAGAAAGAACTGTTTATGTTATTAGTCTTATTGTAAATGCGACTCCTAAAGGTTGTGCATCATGAGGTGGGGGTCATAAGTCATACCGGATCAGGCAACCATATCCTTAGTAGAGAGACCTTGAGCTTTGAAAGTAGAGAGGAGATTGGTCAGGCTGGAAGTTGGAGGGGGAATGCTGTTATAGGCAGCAGTCCTCGAATCCCTTCTTCCAAGTCTTACATCCAAACTATAGGTCCGCCAAGCTAAATACATCAAACATGAAACAGCTAAGATTGGTATTCTTCAGTGCCCTACCCTAGCTAGTAGTTACAACAGAGCACTAATTGTGTTTATGAAATGAGTATGTATTATATATATACTTATATAGTAATTTCTTTTTTTTTTTCTTTAGTTCATAAAGTGGATGGTTGTACTAAGGGAAGTGTAAATGACCCTGAAGATGAGATATTTGAGTCCCTTTTGGTGGAAGAAGATGTATCTACATATGAAGAAAATAAGAAGAAAGGCAATTCCGATGAAGAAAATGGAAAAAATGTGAACAAGGCGGCACTGGAGAGTCTGAAAAACTACGACTCAGAGTAGTTAAGTTCCACATGGGTAAATTCTTAAAACCTCTTTTGTAGGAAATACATATTTCACAACTTCCATCATTGTTCATAAACTTCTGCAACAATATAATATTAGCATTCTTATACGTATTGGCGAAAGATTTTTGATGTATGTAAGCACCTAACCGTTGTCATTGGTGGGACTCAACTCATAATACAATCCCTTATACTCTAGTGGGAATAGTCTAAACTCCTTTATAGCGTCCATGTAAAACAAGATTTGAGGGTATCCTTATAAATGCTACTACCAATCCAGATTTGCTACAAATCACGATCTAGGACTTATCGAACATACAAGAGAAGACCCTTTGCCTGAAATGAGTACTGAAACCCAATTGCATTGTACTCATCCTACTGGCTCCATCAAAATAAACTATGATGTTTAATTTACTTTGTTTTTTCTTAGAGAAAGAACTGTTTATGTTTGTTGTCTTATTGAGTTATTGTAAATGCGACTCCTAAAGGTTGTGCATCATGAGGTGGGTGTCATATGTCATACCGGATCAGGCAACCATATCCTTAGTAGAGAGACCTTGAGCTTTGAAAGTAGAGAGGAGATTGGTCAGACTGGAAGTTGGAGGGGGAATGCTGTTATAGGCAGCAGTCCTCGAATCCCTTCTTCCAAGTCTTACATCAAAACTAGGTCCAAGCTAAAATTAAATACATCAAACATGAAACAGCTAAGATTGGTATTCTTCAGTGCCCTACCCTAGCTAGTAGTCACAACAGAGCACTAATTGTGTTTATGAAATGAGTATGTATTTATAGAGCATTCTTAGGCACACCTTTATCAATCTCGAGTGAAAATAGACATGGAAGAGGGTGAAGAAGAATTAATGGGTCCAGAAGTAGTTGTGAAGAGGAAAAACTGATGAATATTCATAGTGTCAATAGATCTAGTAATACATGCATTTATAGAGCATTCTTAGGCACACCTATATCAATTTTGATCAAGTTTTAAGTGAATTGAAGAATTCTTTAAAGTGAAAAAAGTAAAAGACAACCTTGAGTGGGAAGGATTAAGCAGCTTACCTAATAATCAGCAATAAGATTACAAATTATATCATATACTGTTGAGTTAAAATTTGAGATGATAGAACTTGATGGGATAGTGAAAGCTGAAAATAGTAGAAACAAATAATTGATCTCTCAATGACATTACCAATCGATCCATGATGCCGCAGAAAACTCACAAAAGCTTTAAATCCATGTCTAAAACTTAGAAAATACGAAAACTCACCGACAATAAAGAAATTGTTGTAATCTTGTTTATAAAACTGAATGAGTTAAACAACTGCTGGATCTCCTTTATATAGTATTAGGATTTCTTACATCTAACAAAGCTCGATTTAACAAGTTTCTAACCAAATCAAACTTAAAGTAACAACTTCTAGATAACTAAATTGCAGAACCTCAAGATAATAGAATCATTCATTTTGAGGGCCTAAAGTGATGGAATTTGACTCGACTGATTGTTGCATAAGCGACAAAAAAATGTGCATAAGATCGTATGCACCAACGCTCAAAATTTTGTCCAACTACGACATCCGTTGCTTCGGTTTTGACCGTTTCAATTACTTGTCCTTATTTTTGGCCGCATCGATTTCTTCCATGGAATTCCGGGCCTATTCCTCTACATCAGTCTATGTTATCTTACTTTTTGAAAGTAAGTCGTCCCTTTGTATGTAAAAGGTAAATATTTCCTCCAAGGGGGTAAGATAACTATATGCATTGTGTACTACATCTTTTTCCTATCAAGTTATCTAGGGCTCTTTTCTCAAATCATAGGCCCCTATGTGTTGGGATGATTTGATCTTACAACTAATTGACATTTTGTCGACCACCCAAGGTTTTTCTTGGCAGGTTTTGAGAGGAAAAACAGAGTATTGATGAGGATGTACCTGCAGATCATTGTCGGTGTAAAGTAAAGTTGCTTTAAAAAGCCAATTGTTATGGAAGTCGGATTGACACATAATCACATACAAACTATAGACGGTGTAGAGAATGTAGAGAATGGATATATATATATATATATATATATATATAGTAGAAATATAAAAGAAGGTATTTCAAATCAATACGTAATAGTTGTAGTTAGGTGGATAACTATGTAAGTACATAATCCCACCAAATAAAAATAAGTAATTTAAGGATATTATGGTCGTATAGTCGGTAAAACTTCACTCATTACTAACTAACTTGCTATTTATCTAGTAGTATTCATGTCAAATTAGTTTAAGAGGAACTCTCTTCCCTTTTCTCCTCAAATAGGAAGGCTAAAAAAACATCCTTCTCAAATTCTATAAAATATATCAAATTATGTTAAAAGGAAAAGAGAGGAAAATACTATACATTTGGACAATGAGTTTCATTGGTTCATTTCATATAACTTAAAATATGTGAAGACTTGCTACCTAATGAACCACAAGATCTAGAGGTGTCTTTCCTTGTTTTTAGAGTGATTGGGCATTGTGTTATATTACTAATTTTAAGAAATTATCCTTGAATGCCGTTGTTTTTATGGCTTTCTCGATTAACTAGTACGTTAATGGATCATAAAACTTTCCTACCACGAAAGAACAAAACCCATATCTTAGGCCCAGCTGAGGGTAAAAGCAAGCTTAATTATACGTCTTCTTGTAAGCCCAAACGCAGTTTTATCGATATCCTTAGACGGAAAAGGATGCTTATAACTTCTCCTTTTATATTTTAGGAGGATAATCGATCATTTTATTGAATACAAGGTTCCTAGTACAGTTAAGAGTTAATGATATAACCATATTTATATTACAAAGTAGATATAATTCGATCGATACTTACTAAGATATTGTACAAATGACCAAATACTTATACTTGTAACCCAAGAGACAGTTTCAAGAACTTTACTACCCTCCATTTCAACGAACGAAGCCTCTTTCCCTTCTTTGACGCCCAAAAGAAAGCACCTAAGTTAACCACATACACTACTAAAAGGAAACCATAATAGTAATCCAAGTGAGATTCATTCAAGTTTTTCCCTATCCAACTCTTCCTTCCATTCCTACCTGTTATTTTATCCACCATTGTGACCAGGAAGCTGTTCAAAAAATTACCCACACCGATCCCGCTAGTGAAGAAACTGGTCCCTAGACTTCTCATGTAATCTGGCGATTGATCGTAAAAGAATTCAAGCAACCCAATTGCATTAAAAATATCTGCAATTCCTAGAAGTATATATTGTGGCATGAGCCAATATATGCTCATGGGAACAATGTCTTTTTCCCCTGTAGTTCCATTTTCTTTAATTATATGTAGCCTCTTAAGTTCAACCCCATACGCAAAAAAGATGGCAAAGACTTGGATCACGAAACGGGTTCCTAGTCTCTGAAGAAGTGTAATTCCTCTAGGATTACCGGTTCTGCGGCGCATCAAAGGAACAAAGTAGCGGTCATACATTGGAACCGATGGGAGCATGGCAAAGGTAACAAAACTTCCCAAAGATGCAGCTGGAATTTGAATACGGGCCAAGTGCCGGTCCAAAGTTGTTCCTTGTTTAACAAAGAGAGTGTTTATTTGGGCCCATATGGTGCTAGGAACAAGAGTGACTAACCATATAAGGGCCATCCCTAGTATTAGTTTAGCTCCTTCAACTTGAGTGACAGTGCACGGTTGTCGTGTGACACCACCATTAATAGT
Source organism: Eschscholzia californica subsp. californica (assembly GCA_002897215.1). NCBI lineage: Eukaryota > Viridiplantae > Streptophyta > Magnoliopsida > Ranunculales > Papaveraceae > Eschscholzia > Eschscholzia californica. The sequence continues at coordinate 912,729 of BEHA01050469.1, read as the reverse complement.
ATAATCGAAGCCTTGTCCAAGAACCTAAAGAAGAAGAATACAAAGTGGAGTTAATGAGTGGAGTCATATTTTTTCTTCCACAAACTACTATTTATAACTAGGATAATTTCTAGAAAAGTCAAAATAATATTGAAAATGAGTAGAAAAGCACAAAACATTTGAAAATTATTATTTAGGTCAAAAAGTGTGCAAATACTAAAATACCCCTTTTGTCATTTTGTGTAACTAAATTATTTTATTTTTTTTTAAACTTTAAATCGATATAACTTTTGTTTGAGATGTCGGATTTCTATAAAAATTATATATTTAGAAATGATTTTTCATTAGCTTTCCAATAAGATCCGCTTTCAGTTTTTTTTCAAAAAAAAAAAACCCAGAAATAAAATACCCCTTTTGTCATTTTGTGTAACTAAATTATTTTATTTTTCTTTAAACTTTAAATCGATATAACTTTTGTTTGATATGTCGGATTTCTATAAAAATTATATATTTAGAAATGATTTTTCATTAGCTTTCCAACAAGATCCGCTTTCAGTTTTTTTTTCAAAAAAAAAACCCAGAAAAAAACGACCACGTTTTTCTGCAAACGTGTTTGCAACAATCTGTTCTGCAAACGTGTTTGCAACAATCTGTACTGCAAACGTGTTTGCAACAATCTGTTCTGGAAACATGTGTTTGCATAATGTAAACTGCAAACATGTGTTTGCATTTGAGATTTTGCTAACTGCGTTTGCATGTGCGTTTGCATTGTCGCACATTGCCAACTCAGTTTGTATTTGCCGACATTGCAAACTCAGTTTGTACACGTTTACATCTTCACAAATTTCTTAAAGCCAACTTTTGGTTTCCACCCAAGAACTTTCCTTGCTTTACTAGTATTGATCTCTCCCTGTATATACGAAATTTTTACCATCAATCCATCTGATTTCCAAATTCCACTTTTTTTCCTTTTCCTCTTTCTTCACCACTTTTTTTCCATCCGAGTAAATAAACTTGCTGATCAACAAATTCATATATTCATAAAACTTGAATCTGTAGTGTATCATCTAACAAACGATTCATTAGAACAACCATTAATAGCAAGAAGACCCTTGATTTAACATAAACCCAAAAACATTAACAATGATTAATCCCACATGATAAGATTTTACGGAAAAAAAAAATCAAAACTCATAAAGGATCTAAGCTCTTTCACCACGGATTCTACAAGCGGAACAAAACAAAACAGAACAGAATTCTAATGCTAATACAAAAAAAGAAAAATCACAACTTTACATTTTCTGATGCTCTTCTACCTGCACCAAATACCAGAAACATATAGTATATACCGACCTAAGCTACTCCTTCAATTTGATCCAGTAGTGAAATTATGTGCCACAATGTAACAGAACGAGACCAGCAATTGTTTATTGCGGGTCCCCCACCGCTTCTTAGCAACAGCCAAATCTACTTTTAACACTTTAATGCCCTCAACAGATTCACCAAACAACCACAAGATCTGAAAAGGCGTATAGAAAAATCAAAGAACAAAAAAAAAGTTGAAATGAAATTGCAAGGGTGTCTTTGAACTAAGTCACATAGTTACTCCTTCAGTCCTTCCTTTTCGTACTTTTTCTGGCCGTCTCAGATTCTAATGCAAGGACACTTGGATATACGTAGTCACCTCAGTGAAGTTTTTCTGTATGTACATATTATGTGCACTTCACAGAGTGCATAAAAAGTCCTCTGGTTGACACATTTTATGTATACACAAAAGTAAGGAATTGGAACTAAAAATAGAGACTCTAATAAACGAAGATAAAAGAATATGTGTGTGCATAGGACCACATCAGGGAACTGTTTTTTAACTAATCACGTATCTGACACCTACTCCCTCTGCCGGAATCGGTACAGGTATCCATGTTACATGGACTTGTAAATAGCTATCTTTCCTTTCTAGAACAGTAACCCTTTTCATTGTATTTAACATATGGCTCTTGATTATGAATTAGCCAGCTTTCATGTTAAGTAAGATCATACTTAAGGGAGTATCTGTGTTACCCTATACGGTGAAGACTTCACAACTGTATGATGACTAAATATTGTATAAACTACTCGTCTTTCATTGAATTAGCTCATTAGCATGTAAACTGTAAAAAAAAATTCTAAGCTAACATAATAATAATGTTAAACTAGTCTAAATCGTTCAATAAATTCTGCCCACCTAGAATTATGGAACACAAGAATTTGAAATTTTTTTATGAAAGATTATGAAGATGTTAACAACTCCAAAAGAAAGAACGAGACAAACTTGGGAATAGTTCTGCATTGCTTTGTTAAAGCCAATATGATATGCATGCATCAACAACTTCTTCAACAACATCACTTTGTTCCTTCAAGAACTTGACTTCGGTTTTGCGATCCTTTGATGTCAAAATGTGTACAACATGAGGTAACGAATCAAACCGAGCAGCTGCCCAGCTTTCATCTATTTATGAGAGCTCTTCTCTCAAATACTGCATTCCCACAAGGAAAAACAACAAAAATATGAGGCACAGGTCATAATAAAGTAACGATGAAGAAACATCAGGGAGCAACAACATAGACTTTTTCGCCCTAAAAATGTGATTAGTACATACAAGAAGAACAAAGAAGAATTATTGCGCATCTTTAAGTGCATTTCATTTATTACTACTTTCTAACATTCACAATTATGCATGCGCATATGTAAATTTAACGAGTAATCGACCAAAGTAACTTGCAGCTTTCTCAGAAGAAACAGGCAATCCATCAAAAAGTCCCATTTTGAGTGATCAAAATCCACTTCAAATCATAAAACTACACAACAGTAATATAAATATTAAAATTAAGTAAGAAATTCAAAATTCAAAAGCAAATTAACCTAAATCCTAAACAAACTAAACCCTAGATTTATCTACAACGTAAAAACTCCACGAGTTTACTTAAAACCTATCAAACTAAATTTCAATCCTAATAAAATCGATAAAACAACACATTACAACCAATCAGTCATCGTAAGATTCCGGCGGCGGTTCGGTATCGTAAGATTGAATGCCGATGAAAGTGATTATTGAATCGGAGAGGTGACCTAGGGTGTCGTATAGGAATCCTGTTACCTCCATTGACGAATCTTTTGTGTGTATAGAAAATTGGGGGTTTAGGGTTTAACCAGTTAAGAACGAGATGAATTTCATCTGTGGTTTTAGATCGAAATCCTTCCTATTTCAGAGATTACAAAGATTGAAGAAGAAGAAATTTTTTTTTTTTTTTAGAGAGAGTGGGTTTTGACGGGGAAGGGTATTTTGGGAACCAAATAATTAGAAAATAACCTATATAGTAATTATCAATATTATTTCAAACTTGATAATTTTTGAGTTTTTTTTAGAGAGAGTGGGTTTTGACGGGGAAGGGTATTTTGGGAACCAAACAATTAGAAAATGACCTAAATAGTAATTATCAATATTATTTCAAACTTGATCTATTATTACCCATAATATTTTAGTAACTTCTACTTAATAAGAAAAGATCTAGGTGTTTTTAGTTATTATGATAATTTTGTAAACCCAAAGTTATTGACGTCGGGGGCCTGACCCCATCACAACTTTCTTTTTGGTCCCATCTCTAGTTTGTTTCATGTTTTTCTTTTGTTAGTTTTATATAGTGTGGTCCGCCAGAGCTAAAATTAAATACATGAAACAGCTAAGATTGTATTCTTCAGTGTCCTACCTAGCTAGTGTTGAAAGTATCACCATCAAACTCTCCTTCATCTTCTAGAAGGTTCTTTCTAGAGAATTCTTTCTCTAGAATTATCCTTAACTATAAAAATATCTAGTATCTAGATTATTATTTTATTAGTGTATTCTAGAAAACTACTTCTAGAATAATGGTTCTACAACTTTCTAGAGAAGCTTCTAGAAAGTATCTTACATACTCTAGAAATATCCTAGGACTAGTATAAATACCTATGTAACCCTTCTCATTTGATCATCATAAGATCAAGCAACTTGAGAGGTTGTGTATAAGTGAGAGTATATAAAGAGTGAGTGTGGGTGTAGTTAAAAAGAGTGTTTGAGTTGTGAGTCATAAGTCTATAAAGCAAAGTGTATGTAATTATCTTTGAGAAATAAAAGTATACATTTCAAATCCCAAAGGCATTATTTTTCAACAATCTGGTATCAGAGCTAGACGATCAAGGATCGTTCTTTATCCGTTAAGGCTCGCTAAGTGTTATTCAACATTTGGAGAACAGTCTGGGACTGTGAAGAAAATTGGTCTGGGACCAAGTTTGGTAATTTTGCATCATCAAAGCAATGGCGGATCTTGCTAGCTCAACTGGTGGACTCACTAAACTCAACAACAGTAACTACAGATATTGGCAGACACGTATCAAGTCTTACTTGGAAGGACAAGACTTGTGGGAGGTGGTTGGCGGTATCGAAACTACTCCACCAAAAGATAATGTTAATGAACTTAGAAAATGGCGAATCAAAGCTGGAAAAGCATTATATGTGCTGAAGACTACAATCGAGGATGAACTACTTGAGCATATTGAAGACGCGGATACACCTAAGGCAGCTTGGGACAGGTTTGCATCCCTTTTCTCTAAAACTAACTTAGCTCGTCTCCAACTCTTAGAAAATGAGTTGATGAGTACGACGCAAGGCAAAATGTCGATCAATCAATATTTTCTTAAAATAAAAAATATTTGTCGAGAGATTAATGAGTTAGATCCTAAGGCAAAAATCGACGAAGATCGAATGAAAAGATTGATTGTTCGGGGTTTGAAACCTAAATACAAGCAAACAATCACAGCAGTTCGTGGCTGGGCCACCCAACCATCTCTACTAGAGTTAGAGAACCTATTAGCTGAAGAGGAGACATTGTCCAAACAAGATTTTGGAGTCTCATCAAGGAATGAAGAAGAGGCACTCTTCAACAACAAGAGTAAAGGAAAATATGGAAGAAAAAACTTTACAAAATATGAAAGAAAGACAGAGAAGTCACATGACACGAGTTTAAGATCAAAGGGAACTCAAATTCCCAAAGAAAAATATCAGTCTACTAAGGGAGATCAAAGACGCAATAATGAATGTTTCAATTGCGGAAAAAAGGGTCATTTTGCCAGAGACTGTTGGTACAAAAAGAAACCATTCGAAGGCAATGTAGTAACTTCGAGTGGTCAAAAAGATAGTAGTGAAGATGAATGGGACTTCCATGCTACTGTGGCAGTAACTGGGTCCGCCCAAGAATCGAGTGCCGGAGAGAAGATAAATCCAAGTACAAATGAAGAAGAGCTAGCAGTAGTTGCAGCATCTGACCCTAAAAGAGTAAATTATGATGAAGATTGGATCATTGATTCTGGGTGCTCCAATCATATGACCGGTGACAAGAAGAAGCTGTCAAATATGTGTGAGTACACAGGAGGCAGAATGGTACTTACAACTAGTAACTCAAGATTGCCAATTGCACATGTAGGAAAGTCAATAGTAAGTTCTCGTCTCAGTCCTCAACAAGTGCAGTTACAAAACGTCTTCCATGTTCCAGGAATGAAGAAGAACTTAGTATCAGTGTCACAAATGACATCATCAGGTAACTATGTACTGTTTGGTCCTGAAGATGTAAAGGTATATCACGACCTTAAAATTTCAGGGACACCAATAATGAAGGGGCAACGACTAGAATCTATTTACGTATTCTCAGCAGAATCAGCATACGTAGATAAGACACGAAAGAATGAGACTGCAGACTTATGGCATGCACGATTAGGACATGTGAGCTATCAAAAGCTGAAGATAATGATGGAAAAATCAATGTTGAAAGGTCTCCCGCAATTAGATATTCGAGGAGATACCATCTGTGCGGGGTGCCAATATGGTAAAGCACATCAACTACCATACAAAGAATCAAAGTTCAGGGCTAAGGATGTTGCGTTTTTCACCCTTCTACTAGTGTTTATAGCAGAATTAAGACATCTAATGTCTACACTAGTATTCCCAGGATCACATGCATAAACCTATGATAATCATTAATTAAAACTAGAAAGATAAATACCTTATTCGCTAGTTTTCCCTCGAACCTTTCCAATTGCTTATGAGAGGATCAAGAGCTTCAAGTGTAGCTCCTCTACTTGGGACACGAGCAATCAATTTGATCTCCCACCTTGTTGTATAGCTAGCACACCAATGGTGGTTGGAAGAAGAACTCCTTTCTTCTTGACTAGATAGATAGTTAATGGGAATTAGCTCACTTTCTCCTCTCTATTTGATGTGATAGAGTAAGAAAGCTTAGAGAGAAATTCCACACCTTATTCTCTGCCCTAAGAGTGTTTATATAGAAGCCTAATAAGAATCCACCTCCTTTTAGGTTTCCTAAAACACCCTTTAGAATAAGATTAAGGGAAATAGTCGAAAATAGCAACTATTGATATTTTCTCAATTACCTACGGAGGAGGTGTCCAAACACCACGAAAATTGGCAGATATAATGTTTATTATATCAGCAACTAACCCTCCAAAATTCAGCCCAATCCGAGTCCTAGAAGTACCCGAACCGGTCTAGGCCCAAAAACCCTGTTTTTGGCCTTTTTGTACTATCTTTGCCTAATTCCTTTTTAGGCCTATGAGATATGTTTATGGGACACTCCCATGATTATATCTCACTCCCAATAGTCATATCCTAGATCAATTTGTCACTCTTATGTGTAACCCGTTGTAGGATCCGATCGAAGTTAGCCGCGAATTACTTCGTAATTCGACGATCGTAGTTGGTCTCTAGCTACAACTCTACGATCCCTAAATCAATCGGACTTGATGATCTTCCACATCAATTGTCCTATCCGACAAATTGTTCGCATTGTCACCTTGGTCGAAGGACATCTCCTTCAACTCCTTCAGACTCCCACTTGGACTTAGGCCTCATTTGGGTACACACGTGGCTTATATTATGAGCTTTTCTATAAGCCCATAAATAAAAGTGCTTTTTAAAAATCTGTCTGAGTCGTTTGGTACGTTACATAAAAAGTGTTTTTATATCTTAAAAAGTTAGGTATGACATTTGGTAAAAAAATGTAATCTTCGTATTGTAGTTATCAAACAATATGCTTATATCATTATATTAATAAAAAAATTTATAAACATTAAATACTAAAATAAACTAATAGAATTTTTTTAATTTTCATAAACACATAAAGATCAAAATTTGAACCTAATGCAGTGGTGATAGTGCTCAATAGTGGTGGACGTGTTATGGTGGTGCTCAATGGTGGCGGAGTTTTGGTAGTTATGGTGGTTGTAGAATGGAGGGGGTGTTGGCGGTTAGGGGATAAAGTTGCAACGACGGTAGTGAAATGGGGTTGGTGGAGGTGGTATAGTGTGATGGTGGAGTGGTCGATTTGTGGCGATGGTGGTGAAGTGGTTGTGATAGTGGTGGAGTTGCACCGAAGGTGAAGCTACGTCGGAGGTTGTGGAGTTGCGGGGAAGATAGTGAAGCGTTCGGTGATGGTGGTAGAGTGGTGACGAAGGTGGCGGAGTGATTGTAAAAAAATTTGATGGTTGTAGAATAGTTGTGATGGTGGTGGAGTTGCGGCGAAAGTGGTGGAGTTGCGGTGAAAGTGGTGGAGTGTTGGTGATGGAGTTGCACCGGAGGTGGTATGGAAGTGGTGGAATGGTGGCATAGGTGGTGGGGTGATTGTCAGAGGTGGTGGAGTGATTGTGGTGGCAGAGGTGGTGGGGTGGTTGTGATGGTGGTGGATGTTTATTGATGGTGACAAAAAAAATTATTATTTTATTTTCATAGCTAGCTTTTAATAAGCAGCTATAAAAAAGCCACAAAATTGTGGCTTCTGCTTTTTAGAGAAAATGGGCTTTTCTAGCTTAAAATAAGCGACAGCTTTTTTGAACCAAACGCGTAAAGTTTTCAATAAGCGCTTAAAATATGCTAAAAGCTGGCTTTTAGCTTTTTTTAAGCGGAACCAAACGAGGCCTTAGAACAAGTACAATGCTCGATTCCCATGTCACTTAGTATCCCATCTGATACGTCACGTCATTCAGACTTTCTTGATCTCGAGTACAACTGTCTAAACAAATGATTAACTTTTAATCCATTTGAGCACGGCCATGCATTTTCAGTTGCTGCTCGTCAAGTGGCCCGAGGACACTGCATCCTAACATGGTTAGGAGGACATAATCCATTCTTGCGCTCCCACTCAACTTCATGTCTATCCTGTCCTTCCCAGTATCCGCTTTTATAACCTCCTTTTACGGCGCGGCGTTTAACGGAACCAAAGTCGGACATTCCTTACATAAGATGAGCTGAGCACTCATGTTTTGAGGAATCTCTTCAATCTTGTCTTTATGAGAAGTTTGACGATTTCATCATTCTTTGGATGAACTTTTCATGTTGAGGGTTATTCCAGTGTATAATCCCTATTATGCACTCACGTAGTCGAATCGAATACACTATTCCTATAGCCCATGAAACTGCGCTATCCCATCGACTCCCGTACTAGTCTTCGTGAGTCATTGTTGTCCATGCAATGACCTGGACTAGGGAATTGATAATGAATCACTCCAAGTTCACTTAGTAGGGTTTCATTCATCAGATCACGTATCTGACAAGCCTACTCGGAGCGTTTTCTTTATCGTGTGGACTGTCTCTTAAAATACCAAACCAAATTTTAAGGACAAAATAAAATTTCTTTTATTTTATTTATCGAATGTAAGTAATTAGGCACATAAACTCTTTTATGAATCCAAATTACATTTGTTGCCATTCCCCAATGCGCTTTATACCAATGTCCCTCATGTGTGAATCATGTTTGGGCTGAGGTAACGGTTTGGTCAACGGATCTGCAACGTTATCATCCGTATGAACCTTGCAAATTACCACATCTTTTCTTTCTATGATTTCTCTAATCAAGTGGTACTTCCTTTGGATATGTTTAGATTTTTGGTGCGCTCTTGGTTCCTTGGCTTGGGCTATTGCTCCGTTGTTGTCACAATAGAGAGTCACGCCCTCTTCCATGCCAGGTACGACACCAAGTTCTATCATGAACTTCTTGATCCAAACTCCTTCCTTTGCAGCTTCCGAGGCCGCTAGGTATTCTGCTTCAGTGGTAGAGTCTGCAACTGTGCTCTGCTTGGAACTTTTCCAACATACCGCTCCTCCATTCAGACAGTAGACGAACCCAGATTGTGATTTGAAGTCGTCTCTATCCGTTTGAAAGCTTGCATCCACATGGCCTACAACTTTTAGTGTATCTTCCCCGCCATATACCAGGAAATGATCCTTAGTCCTTTTTAGGTACTTTAGGATATTCTTGGCGGCGTGCCAGTGCGCTTGGCCTGGATTTGATTGGTAACGGCTACACATGCTCAAAGCATATGAGACGTCTGGGCGAGTGCAGATCATGGCGTACATGATTGATCCTATTGCCGAAACATAAGGTACTTTCATCATGTGTGCTAGCTCATCAGGACTCTTAGGACACTGATCTTTGCTAAGCACCATACCATGTGACATGGGAAGGAATCCTCTTTTGGAGTTTGTCATCTCGAACCGTTGAAGAATCTTATCTATATAAGTTTCTTGACTAAGTCCGATCATCCTCCTTGATCTATCTCTATAGATCTTGATTCCCAATATGTATTCTGCTTCCCCTAAGTCCTTCATAGAGAAGCATTTCCGAAGCCAGTCTTTAACTGATTCCAACATCGGAATATTGTTTCCTATGATTAATATGTCATCGACATAAAGGACTAAGAAAACTAGGTCGCTCCCACTAACCTTCTTGTAAACACAAGATTCTTCTGCATTCTTGAGAAATCCAAATTCTTTGATTTTCTCGTCGAATCGAAGATTCCAACTCCGGCTTGCTTGCTTGAGTCCATAAATGGATTTCTTAAGCTTGCAAACTTTTCCAGCATTTTTTGGAATCTACAAAACCTTCGGGTTGTGTCATGTACACATCCTCTTCCAAGTGTTCGTTTAGGAAGGCGGTTTTGACATCCAATTGCCAAATCTCATAATCATAATGAGCTGCAATTGCTAGAATGATCCGAATGGATTTAAGCATTGCGACAGGTGAAAAGGTTTCATCATAGTCTATACCATGAATCTGTTTGTATCCTTTCGCCACGAGTCTAGTTTTTACTTTGAAAACCCTAACGTTTCCATCCTTGTCAGTTTTTACTTTGAAAACCCATTTGCATCCGATTGGTTTTGCTCCATCGGGCAAATCGATCAAGTTCCATACTTGATTTTCTGACATGGAATCCATTTCCGATCTCATGGCCTTTAGCCATTTTTCGGAGTCGGGGCTCGTCATAGCTTGGTTGTAGGTACTCGGCTCATTATCTTCTAATAGTAGGATATCTGTTTTTTGAGATAATTCCTGGAGCCTTTGAGATCTACGAGGGGCCTGAGCAACTTTTGGAGTGTTCTCAACTAATTGGGATGTCTCCTGCGAATTTAATTCGACATGAGCGGGAGGTACTCTCTCGACCTCATTCTCCTTTTCCATACTTTGTGTATAGATAGGAGCCTCTAAACCTCTTGATATCTCTATATCTTCGTTTATTTGTTGCTCATATCGAATTTCATCGATATCTATATTTCTCCCACTTGTCTGTTTGGAAAGGAATTCCTTTTCAAGGAAGACACCATCTCGAGCAACAAACACTTTGTTCTCAGATTCGTGGTAGAAGTAGTAACCCCTTGTCTCTTTTGGATAGCCCATAAAGAGACATTTGTCTGATTTAGGTGCGAGTTTGTCTCCTTGTAAACGTTTCACATAAACTTCGCATCCCCAGACTTTGAGAAAAGACAGCTTTGGAATCTTTCCAAACCATAACTCATATGGCGTCTTTTCTACAGCTTTTGACGGAGCTCAGTTAAGGGTGAAAGCAGCCGTTTCTAGAGCATACCCCCAGAACGTGTTTGGAAGATTTGCTAAACTCATCATAGATCGAACCATGTCTAACAAGGTGCGATTTCTCCTTTCAGAAACACCATTCATCTGGGGTGTTCCTGGCGGAGTGAGTTGAGATACTATACCACAACTCCTAAGATGATCGTCAAATTCTTGACTCAAATATTCACCTCCTCGATCGGATCGAATGGCTTTTATTTTCTTGCCAAGTTGATTCTCTACTTCGTTCTGAAATTGTTTGAACATGTCAAACGATTCGGACTTATGCCTCATCAAGTATATGTAACCATAACGAGTGAAGTCATCCGTGAACGTGATGAAGTAGCCATAGTTACCTCTCGCCGGAGTACTCATTGGTCCGCATACATCCGTATGTATGAGTTCCAAGGGTTCTTTGGCTCGGTCTCCTTTTCCTTTAAAAGAAGACCTCGTCATTTTACCCATTAAACATGATTCGCATGTGTCATATGATTCTAAATTATACGAACCTAGAAGTCCATGCTCATGGAGCTTCTTCATGCGTGTCATGTTAATGTGACCCAAACGACAATGCCAAAGGTAACTTGGATTTGAATCATCTGACCGTAGCCTATTGGTTTCTATGTTGAAGACTTCGTTCTCAATATTTGTAATATAGAGACCGTTGTATAGCTTAGCACTGGTATAAAACATTTCACCTTTGTATAAAGAACAACGCTAGTTTTTTATTAATAGGTGATATCCCTCTTTGTCTAATTCTGAGACAGAGATAATGTTTCTAGAAATAGAGGGTACATAATAGCAATTATGAAGTTCTAAAACTAGACCAGTTTCTAAAGGTAGACTGAATGTTCCTACAGCTTTCGCAGCAACCGTTGCTCTATTTGCTACTCGTAGGACAAGCTCCCTTCAAGATAAATACTTGATTCCCTTAAGGCCCTGCACATCATAAATGATATGAGCACCACATCCGGTATCGAATACCCAGGATTGAGAATCAAATGTATTTGCTAAGTTAACTTCGATAACATAGATACCTTGGTCGGAATCGCGAGTTCCTTCCTTTTTCCTTTTGTTCTTCTGAATCAGTTGAAGTTCTTTCTTTGATTCAGACATTCCAATGCCTCTCCGGATTGCCTTGGAAGTCCCGTACTTCCTCAACCGTGATTTGTTTCGGGACATGTCCCTTAATCGACGGATGATTGTGTGCGCATCCATTTTCCTGAATCTCTTCTGAAGATTAGGCTCCATGGTTGCCAACATAAGGCAAGTTACTGAAATTGATTTCATCCGGATACTTTTGGCCTGCTTTTGTTCCTCAACCTTTGAGTCGCAGTTATTCTTGGAATAGGGGTATCCAGTACGCTTTCTTTGTTTGTAGACTTGAGAACACTTCTCAATCTCTTTTCCCAATCAAGGAAGTTATCCATGTTCAATTTGTCCTCATCAAGGATTGAACATAGGTTGAAAAGATTGATTTTTGCCATAGTAAAACTACATGAAACAGAAAAAGGATTTTGCTAAGTATTACATTCGATAATTTTTGCAAAAAGTTCTAAGTTTTTGCCACATTATTCAAGATAAAACATGTCCCTAGATGAATAATGCGATTCCGAGATCCCATCTCTCAAAGATTAAGCGGACTAAGGCCCTGCCCTTAATTCCCATTGATTTAGGTGAGTGAACACTTTCACTGATCATACCGTATGATTCTCGGTTGATGGATTACATGTTTAGTGTAAAATCCATCCTTTTGCCTCGAGTATCCAAGACTCTCTTGCTGATCTCGTTGAGTAGAACCATTTAGACATGTAGGCCTCTTCTATAGGCCTACCCGCAATGTCCCAAGGTAGAGGAGGTACTCTGCGAAGGCCGACCCACCTTCCTCGAACAAGGGCGCAAGGAGTGTCTTAATTTGGATAGGCACTGTACTCAAAATTACTTTTAGGGACTTTTACGCTAGTCTGGCGTTCGTTTTAGTGAACTAATTAGCCTAACTAACATCCACGACATAAAGCGTAAATAAGTAAGTAAATGCGCGCGAGAAAGTAAATCAAGCACATATGGATCCTAGTATGGCCCCTAACCTAGAAGATCTAATCTCCTTTGGTTTTCTTCTTGTTTCGTCTAGATCTCCATCTTTGAACCTCCATTGATTTCTCCCACTCACCTTAGGACTCCTTCCTTGAGCTTCTTCAATGGACTCATAAATCCTAAACTCTAATTACAAGACTCAAACGATTCGCAGATCGTGTAAACTTGAAAATTAAAATTATTACAAATTAGGCACCCATCCGTGCTCAAAACAAAAATAAGAAACACTTTCTATGGCCATACTAGTTTCCGCATTCACATCACATGCAATCATATAATATATTTCAAGGCTAACAATTATATATGCATGTATTCGGGAGATACTTTTGTCGACATCCATATGTCATGTACGTACCTTAAGTCTACATCAAAGTATTAGACTAATGGTGCGTCTTGGTTTGATTTTAAAATCTGATTTTAAAGAGAAATTCCGTTTGGGCTTTGAATGGCCCGGGTTAATTTCGGAAATATTTGGATTGGAATTTGGGAGAAAATTTGGATAAAACTCTCACTCGAATAGTGGTCCCTTTTCGTGGTCCGAAAAGCCTTGAAAAGACCCGGGACAAGTCCTAGACAAGTCCCGGCCCAAGCCCAAAAAGGGGCCCGGACAAGGTCCGGACATGGCACGACCCATAGGGCCGGCATGTCCGAGCCGAGGCCAATAGGCCTGATCTCGTCCTGGCCGGAGCCAGGACGCTAGTCCAAGCACCAGACGCGTCCTAGACGCATCTGGTGCTGGACCGGACCAGCACTAGGTGTCTCGGATTCAGTCCGAGACACCCAGGACCCCAGACGCGTCTGGTGGTAGACGCGACCTGGATTAGCTGGACGCGTCCCCAGACGCATCCATCAGTAACCTGGGACGCGTCTCCCAGACGCGTCCTCCAAGCTACTGGTCCGGCCAGGAAGCTTCCTGGCCGGACCTATTGAGTTTCTAAAAACTCAATAGTTTATCTTTTTTTTTTTTGTGTTGCAATTCTAAATTGCTATTTCCAAAATTTGAAACACTTCTAAAATATTTCAAATTCTTTTTAGAACAATTCTAAATTTCCAAATTTTGTTTTTCACAAGTTTCCAAAACTTAAAAACAACTCTTATTCAAACTAATTTGGATCAAAATTTTAGGTTTTGAAACTCTTTTCAAGAACAAATTTTGAAATCTTTTGACAAATACTTGAATCTTATTCAAAATTAATCAAAATTTTGTTTTCAAAACACTTTTAAACACAATAATCTATCTAGAAAAGCATGGAATTGGTCCAAAACTTAGATAAGATAGGCTAATTGCAAGAGGCTCTGACGCCACTGTTGGGGTTTTCACCCTTCTACTAGTGTTTATAGCGGAATTAAGACATCTAATGTCTACACTAGTATTCCCAGGATCACATGCATAAACCTATGATAATCATTAATTAAAACTAGAAAGATAAATACCTTATTCGCTAGTTTTCCCTCGAACCTTTCCAATTGCTTATGAGAAGATCAAGAGCTTCAAGTGTAGCTCTTCTACTTGGGACACGAGCAATCAATTTGATCTCCCACCTTGTTGTATAGCTAGCACACCAATGGTGGTTGGAAGAAGAACTCCTTTCTTCTTGACTAGATAGATAGTTAATGGGAATTAGCT
>BEHA01050469.1:866359-897572 GCA_002897215.1 Eschscholzia californica subsp. californica | reverse complement strand
TAGTCATATCCTAGATCAATTTGTCACTCTTATGTGTACCCCGTTGTAGGATCCGATCGAAGTTAGCCGCGAATTACTTCGTAATTCGACGATCGTAGTTGGTCTCTAGCTACAACTCTACGATCCCTATATCAATCGGACTTGATGATCTTCCACATCGATTGTCCTATCCGACAAATTGTTCGCATTGTCACCTTGGTCGAAGGACATCTCCTTCAACTCCTTCAAAGGAGCCTCTGGAGCTAGTTCATTCAGATGTGTTTGGAAAAGTGAAGTGATGTGACACTAAAATGTCACATTTGGAGAGCCTAACTTAGACTAGTTATTCCTTTTTGAGTGTTATCAATATTATTTTATGTGTTTTTAATGTTAGGTACCTATTTTGGAGTTAAACATGTAAATCAGAATAAAGAGAACGAATTGTCACTATCATTTCATGTGCCCAAAATGAGAGAAAAAGACTTCAAGCAAATCATATGAGAAGAGGAGTCAAAGACAAGCCCAACGGTGAAAACGGAAGTCAATTCCGAGTTCGGACGGGGAAGTTGTGAAAGAAAGAAGTCGAGGTTCGGTCTTAAAACAAGGATTCTATGAAGGCACCCTCCTTTGGTTATAATTCTAGAAGGCACCCTCTTGATTTCCAAGTGAAGTCTAAAACCCAAGCCCAAAGAAGATGAAAGAAGGAAGAGATTTTGGAGGCACCCAATGGACTCAAGTTTGAGTCAAAGTCAAGGTTGACTAAGTCTAGGGTTTGAGTCAAATGCACTATTCATCTTCTTCATTCTAATCTTCAATCATTTCATCAACCAAGAAACAAGAGAGAGAGAAAGAGGCAAGGAGAAACTAGGGTTTGAGGGTTTGAAAGAGAGCAAGAGGGAAGAAGAGGGAGCCGGCCAAGCTAGGCCGGCCATCACCTAGGCCGGCCTAAGTTTGGCCGGAACAAGAGCAGCTCGGGAGGGCTGCACGGGAGCTGCTAGCAAGGGGGCTGCTACACGGGACAGAGCTGCTGCTCGGGAAGCTTCCCGAGCTCGGGAGGAAGCTTCCAGCAGCAGCGGCACGGGACGCAAGCAGCAACGGGACGCGAGCTCCATAGCTGCTGGCCGGGATCTTCAAGTGCTCGGATCTGCTCATCTTGCACGGGACGGCTCGGGTATAGCACGGGTAGCACGGGACAGTGTGCATATGGCTCGGATCTGAGCTAAGTTGGCCGGATTCCATGTTTTTTTAGGGTTTGACCGGAATCTTCACATATTTGACCGGATTTTGAAGGGTTTTCCGGCAACTTTCTTGGTCCGAAATGTTAGGGTTTTTACTCCCCATGTCATGATCTATCTTCCCATGTGGTTTGATTTGATTTTGGGTGAAAAATCTCTAGAGAGAGAAAGCTTGATGAAGCTTTAATGGAGTTTGGGTGAAAAATGGAGAAGATGATGGTGGTCGCTATGGGGGAATCTGATTTTTACTTGGGGACACCCAAAGTTCACTATTAAAGGGAAATCCAGAAAATTGCTACGGGGAGATCGACTACACTTAGAAACTCATTTTTTCTCGACGAACCTAGCCTTGAGCCACATCGAAAAAGGGGGATTTCTCTTATCATTTCTTTTCATTTATTACTTATTCACCATGTTAGCTAAATCAAGTGTGTCGATTATATGAGATGAAATGTGATGAATTTGTGATTATGTTTAATATGATTTGATGTTTTGATGTTTTGATTATGAATTGATGTTCATTTGATTCGATTATCGTTTTGATCGTATTTTCATGTGTCTTGTCAAGCACTTCGCATAGTTAATAGACGAAACGAAGTATTCGATATCGATCGTAGTCTAAGTCATATTTTCATGTGTCTTGTCATGCACTTCACATAGTTAGGCGACTAGACGACACTTTCGATGACTCGGGATTAACCGAATTAGGCGTTTGTTTGACTAGGTATGATCTCCGGATATACGTAGTACTTAGAAACATCTACTTTAGGAGTCGAACATCGATTATACTTCGACACATTAGATTGGATCATACGTAGTCGTAGGATTATCATTATGGATTCCCGGACTTCGACACCTCTCTCGCTTATTTGTTACCCGAATCGAGTCTTACTGTCTCCCGACTCTTGTTCCTCCGACACTTCTCTCGAATCTCTCTCGCCCGTTTACTTATATTGTTTAGTTTAGTTATTTTACTTGTTTGTTTTATTCTCTTATCACCTTATTCGATCAAACCCTCATTTATCTTTGTTTCCTTTCCTATTTAGTCTAAGTTAGCTAGTAATATCTAGACCGAGGGATAAAACCCTTCGATATCCAAGCTACCTTCCTATCCTTGGATCGATCCCGGCTTTGCCGGATTACTACTTGATACCTCCGCTTGGGTGTGCAACCTTTTCGGGTGCATCATGAAGCAAGCATCCATCAGTGGGAAACAATACATGGTGACCTTCATCGACGATTACTCAAGGTATGTATGGGTATATTTCTTAAAAATAAGTCTGATGTCTTCGGCATATTTAAGGAGTTTCGAGAAAAGATTGAAAACGAAGTAGGAAAGAAAATCAAGTGCTTACGCACAGATAATGGGGGAGAGTATACCTCCGAAGAGTTCTCAAACTACCTTAAAGAATGCCACATTCGAAGACAACTGACTTGCTCAAATACCCCACAACAAAATGGTGTGGCTGAGAGAAAAAATAGGCATCTTGCAGAAATATGTCGAAGCATGTTACATGCCAAAAATGTTCCTAGTCGTTTTTGGGCAGAGTGCATGAAAACAACTGCAGATATAATAAATAGACTTCCACAAGCAAAGTTAGGGTTTGTATCACCTTATCAGAAGTTGTGGAATGCTAAGCCTGCAGTAAGTCACTTTATAGTTTTTGGATGTGTGTGCTACGTGTTTATACCTGATCATCTACGTAGCAAGTTCGATAAGAAAGCAATACGATGTATCTTCGTAGGATATGATAATGAAAGAAAAGGATGGAAATGTTGCGATCCTACGACCGGTCGTTGTCATACATCAAGAAATGTAGTATTTGATGAAGTTGCAAGTTGGTGGACGACACAACAGGTGGTGCTTCCAGACTCCGAGAGCTTAGAAGAAAAGCTCCAAGAAAAGTTAGGAGAAGATAAACAAAAGGAAGTACAACTTGAGGAGGATGAGGAACTAAGTCCTCTAGAAGGAATCAGAGACGTTGAACTTAGTCCAGAAAGACTACAAAGTCCATTGAAAACTGGGGTACACTCAGAGACTTCAGAAGAAAGACAAACAAATCAACAAAATAAAGAAGCAGAGACAACACTTAGAAGGTCAACCAGGCAAAGAAAACCTAACCCTAAGTATCATAATGCAAATTTAGCCGAGGACATAGAACCGACGTGTTATGAAGAAGCTTCACAAAGGGTCGATTGGCAGAAAGCAATGGAAGAAGAAATTTCTGCACTGAAGCAAAATCAAACCTGGGAGCTAGTTCCTAAGCCAAAGGATGTGAACCCAATATCTTGCAAATGGGTTTATAAGGTAAAAACTCGTCCTGATGGATCTATTGATAGATATAAGGCTAGACTGGTAGCTCGAGGATTCTCACAACAATACGGACTAGACTATGATGAGACATTTAGTCCAGTGTCTAAGATGACAACCATAAGAGTCCTAATAGCACTAGCAGCAAGTAAGTCCTGGAAGATGTGGCAGATGGACGTCAAAAATGCGTTCCTTCACGGAGAATTAGACAAAGAGATATACATGGAGCAACCAAGGGGATTTGAGAGCAAAGCCCAACCAGCTTATGTTTGCAAACTGAAGAAGGCATTATATGGATTGAAACAAGCCCCGAGAGCTTGGTATGGCAAAATAGCAGAGTTCTTAGTTCAAAGTGGATATTCGGTTACACATGCTGATTCAAGCTTGTTCATAAAAGTACGAGAAGGAAGACTAACAATTATACTAGTCCATGTAGATGATTTAATCATCACAGGAGACGACAAAGAAGAAATCCATCAAACAAGAGAAAACTTATCAGTAAGATTTCAGATGAAGGAGCTTGGAGAATTGAAACACTTTCTTGGGCTTGAGGTAGATCGAACTAACCATGGCATATTTGTCTGTCAACACAAGTACGCCAAGGATTTACTATAAAAGTATGGAATGCAAGATTGCAAGCCTATCTCAACACCGATGGAGCCTAATACTAAGTTGTGTGCAAAAGAAGGCAATGACCTCACTGACACAACAATGTACCGACAATTGGTAGGAAGTTTAATCTACCTGACACTGACACGACCTGATATAGCATTTTCCGTTGGAGTCGCAAGTCGGTTTATGCAGGACCCAAAGAAGCCTCACTTGGAAGCAGTGAAAAGAATTTTGAGATACGTGAAGGGTACTATTGACTACGGTATTCTATACAAGAAAGGTGAAGCTTGTAAAGTAGTTGGCTATTGCGATGCAGATTATGCAGGAGATCATGACACACGAAGGTCAACTACAGGATATACATTTAGCCTTGGTTCAGGAGCCATATCTTGGTGCAGCAAAAGGCAACCAACTGTATCTTTGTCAACCACAGAGGCAGAATACAGAGCAGCAACTATGGCAGCTCAAGAAAGCACATGGCTGATGCAGTTAATGAGAGATTTGCATCAGATTACAGATTCTGCAGTGACATTATACTGTGATAATCAGTCAGCGGTACGCCTAGCTGAAAATCCAGTATTCCATGCAAGAACTAAACATGTGGAGGTACACTATCACTTTATTAGAGAAAAGGTACTTCAAGGTGAGATAGAGATGAGAGCAATCAATACAGAGAACCAGGTAGCAGATATATTCACGAAAGGACTAGGCGTTGCAAAGCTTGGCGATTTTCGAAAGAAGCTGGGTATGACTTCAAGAGCTGAGCAAAGCCAGGAGAGTTGATGTTGAGGGGGAGTGTTGAAAGTATCACCATCAAACTCTCCTTCATCTTCTAGAAGGTTCTTTCTAGAGAATTCTTTCTCTAGAATTATCCTTAACTATAAAAATATCTAGTATCTAGATTATTATTTTATTAGTGTATTCTAGAAAACTACTTCTAGAATAATGGTTCTACAACTTTCTAGAGAAGCTTCTAGAAAGTATCTTACATACTCTAGAAATATCCTAGGACTAGTATAAATACCTATGTAACCCTTCTCATTTGATCATCATAAGATCAAGCAACTTGAGAGGTCGTGTATAAGTGAGAGTATATAAAGAGTGAGTGTGGGTGTAGTTAAAAAGAGTGTTTGAGTTGTGAGTCATAAGTCTATAAAGCAAAGTGTATGTAATTATCTTTGAGAAATAAAAGTATACATTTCAAAGATAAAGTTCTCGTCCCAAAGATATTATTTTTCAACAGCTAGTAGTTACAACAGAGGCCGAATTGTGTTTATGAAATGAATATGTATTATATATATACTTATATAGTAAGTAGTAAAGATCGATGTATACATAAGTCTCGGGCTCCAATGACCACGATAGACACTACTCCCGGGCAGACCTTTTCTTGTGCAGATTTTATTTGATCAATAACACTATACCCTCTAACTGAATTCCGATTAGGAGCAGCATTTTCTCCCCTGTAAAATTCCAAGTGTCGTCCAATAGTATGGAAGCATCACATCCCAATATACAAAAGTGCATAAGGTGTTACTATATAACAATGTAGAAGAGTACAGTGAGTCTAGAATTAACTAAGTACCACTAACTAAGAAATGTGAACCAAGCCAGCTTTAGCATATCAGTATTTTGTTTGCCTACTCATATAATACAAGTATTTGGACTGAACTTGAGAATATGCTTCAAATTGTGATTACATTTTTTTTAACAAAGTTCGAGAAGTGGTAAAATTACATTGACAGAGCAGTCATGGAAATACAAACGGAGGAGAGAGGCACCCGTTCGTCGTTCTTGCGATATTGTAGAGGCAACAACGGATTTTACAGTAGAAAATACTTTTTTACATGATTTTGACTAATATCTTGTGGACCACTAGAGCAGCTTCCTAGAAGGAGCATAAGTAGAGTTAGAATGAAGATAGACATGGTTTTTAGTTGGGCCCCCTTGATTTCTAGTCCTAGTTCCGTTCCTGACTCAAAATATGTGACAAGACGTGCTACCTAACGAACCACAAGATCTAGAGGTCTCTTTTCTTGTTTTTAGAGTGATCGGGCATTGTGTTATATTACTAACTTTAAGAAATTACCATTGAATCTAATTGTTTTCATGGCTTTTTCGATTAACTAAGACGTTAATGGATCATACAACTTCCCTATCACGAAAGGAAAAAAAACCCATATCTTAGGCCCAGCTGAGGCTAACAGCAAGCTTAATTCTATGTCTTCTCTTAAGCCCAAATGAAGTTGAGAAATGTTATATACACTTACAATTTCTACCTGCGACAATCACATCCCATTGGACTTCAACAAAAGTTATCTTACATGTGAGTGTATATAACAAAAATGGTGAGTGCATTTAAAATTTCCCAATGAAGGTTTATCGATATCCTTAGACGGAAAAAGATGCTTGTAACTTCTCCTTGTATATTTTAGGAGGATAATCGATCATTTTATTAAATACAAAGCTCATAGTACACTTAAGAGTTAACAATATAACCATAGTATATTACAAAGTAGATATAATTGGATCCATACTAAGATATTGTACAAATGACCAAATACTTGTACTTGTGCTCTCCATTTCAAGGAACCAAGCCTCTTTCCCTTCAACTAATTCACTACTCTCCTTTTTGTACTTGTACTTCTTTGACACCCTAAAGAAAGCACCTAAATTAACCAGACACTACCAAAAGGAAACCATAATAGTAATCCAAGTGAGAATTCACCTTTTTTTCCTCGTGTCGTAAATGTAATTATTAAGCTGAAAATTAAGTAGCATAGTCAGGGACGGAACCAGAACAAAAAATTGAGTAAGGCCGATATTGAACAATACTTTTTTAATATTTATGAAATTATATTATAAAATTGATAATTTAAATTTTAAAGCGCAGTTAAATTCATATTTACAACTTGTTGGTCCTAAGAAGTGCAGTCGTTAAAATGTACTATAATGTATAAGTTTTTTTTTGTTTCGTTTAAATTGTCCCTTCGAAAAACTTAAAGAAATTTTGGGTTTAAATCTTTACGTGACTCGAGAAAAACATAGTTGAACTATGAAAAATTTGTGGTTTTATATGATTTTTTTTCATTTATTTTACAGTTAGATTCATAAGATAAAACTAACATGGATTAATAAGGTCATAACAAAAATATAAAAAAGGAAAAGAACAAGTGTTATGAATAATTGCTTTTGTTCGGTGTTGATGAAGGACAAAAATAAAAAATCTTATAAAGTTAATAAAAGCTGACAGTGTCGAAAGTTGTACACCCATTCTTCTTGTTGGCCAATACACACCACTACTGTTCAACAAAAAAAAAAGGATTTTTGAGGGAGAGAACCAAAAAAAGGGGGGTAAATAAGCTTTTTTCCCAGTCCAAAACAGAAATAAGAAGCAGGTCCAATTTGTAAGTTTTTTTGTGGGCCCGAGATGACAAGTACAATAAAGAATGTGTCTTTTTATCTTACTACCTGTAATACCCTTTTCTCTTAATTTTCATTACATTCTCTCTCTCTCTCTAAAAACATTCCAGAGATATCTTCTTTCTCTCTCTAAGAAATTTCAAAAGCTATCTTCTTTCTCTCTATAAGAAATTTCTTAAACAAATTTAGTGAAGAAATATTGAAACGGTTTAGGGTTTTGGAGAAGTCAGATTCAGTTTGATTTCTTAAACAAATTTGGTGAAAGTTTAATGGTGAAGAAATATTTTAGAAAAACCAGATCTAGAAATATTTTGAATGGTTTAGGATTTTGGGAAGTCAGATTCGGTGAAGAAATATTGGTGAAAGTTTAATGGTGAAGAAATTGGAATGGTTTGATTTCTTGAACAAATTTGGTGAAACTTTAATGGTGAATATTTTGAAAAAACCAGATCTGAAAATATTTTGAAATGGTTTAGGATTTTGGAGAAGTCAAATTCAGTTTCAAATTACTGGGGAAGAAATCTTTTGTTGGGTTCAGGAAGCAACAAATCTGGTTTTTTTATTTTAAGCGGGTTGTTGGAGATTTTTTATTTAACAGAAATTCATAATGGTGAAGAAATCAGATCTGAAGTTATCCTTAACTTGATCTGCTTTTACTGTTTTCGAGGAATTTCATTACCAAGTTTTCGAGGAAATGTAATGTACATTCCTCAGTTCTCACGTTTCCTTGTTATGTGGAAGTTTACTGTACATGTTTAGTTTCTTTCGTCTTATGTTTCTAACTTTTTTCCAATTTTGTGAATGTTGCAACGTGAAAGTTTCCTTCGAATATTGTTGAATGAAAAATCTAGTACGAAAGATTGTTGAATGAAAAATCTAGTACGAAAATCGGAAGTATCTAATACTTTTATAGAGAAAAAAAATATCTTGATTTGTTCTACGGAAGGAAAGTTTAGAAAGAGAAGGTATAAAAGTCTTTGGTGGCGTCTAAATTTGATACATTATAACAACCAGATTTACGTGCGTTTTTAGATTTTTGTTTACCGAAACTTCATTAAAAAATCTTTATAAAAATCTTCCAACATATAAGGCAAGAATGTTTGAGATAAGGAAAGTAGTTAAGATTAGAGAGAGAAGATATGCTTAAAAAAGAAAAATATGGAAAGAGAAAAATCTGGAAAAGAAATATGAAAAAGGAATAAAATTTTAGATAGAGCTAAAATAGGAAAAATCCGGAGAGAAATTTTAAATTAAAAAAGAAAGAATAATATTTGAGAGAAGAAACGTATACCACATTCTATTATATACTGTACATAACATAATGTACAGTACGTAAAACAATTCCCGGTATATAAGACAATCCCCAGTACAAAAAGTGTCTAGTACACAACCAAATGACTAGTACATAAAACAATTCCGGGTACACAAGAAAATTCCCAGTACAAAAGTGTCTGGTACATAACTAAATGGCTAATACATAGAATAATTCCCGGTACACAAGAAAATTCTCAGTATAAAAGTGTCTAGTACATAACCAAATGGCCAGCACATAAAACAATTTCCGGTACAAAAGTGTCTAGTACATAACCAAATGGCCAGTACATAAAACAATTCCCGATACACAAGAAAATTCTCTGTACAAAAGTGTCTAGCACATAACTAAATGGCTAGTACATAAAACAATCCACGGTACACAAAAAAATATCCAGTACAAAAGTGTCTAGTACATAACCAAATGGCTAGTACATAAAACAATTCCCGGTACACAAGAAAACTTTCGGGACAAAAGTGTTTAGACATAACCAAATAAGTGCCTAGCACATAACCAAATAGTTAATAAATAAAATAATTTCCGGTACACAAGAAAATTCTCAGTACAAAAGTGTCTAGTACAATGGCTAGTACATAAAACAATTCCCTGTACACAAGAAAATTCTCAGTACAAAGGTGTAGCACATAACCAAATGGCTAGTCCATAAAATAATTCCCGGTACATAAGAAAATTCCAAGTACAAATCTGTCTCGTACATAACCAAATGGCTAGTACATAAAATAATTTTCGATACACAAAGAAATTTCTAGTACAAAAGAAAATTCTCCGTATTAAAGTGTCCAGTACACAAAAAAATGTACAGTACAATACCTATTGTTTTAAAAAAATGTACAATACAGAAAATCTAAACAAATGTCCAAAATATAAGGAGAAAAATGATAAAGAGGGAAATAAAATCTCGATATAAATCTCAAACTTGAAAATGAAATTCATCCAAAAAAAACTTAAGATTTACCAAAAAAACTAGGGGGAAGAGAGATAAATTTACCGCAAATTTATGAGAGAAATTAGGGGGAGAGATGAATCCAGAGGAATAATTTTGGAGAGATAAAGTAGTTATAGAAAGAGAGAAATAAAATAATTTAGAAGAAGTTTAGGAGACATAATTTAGGAGAAATTTAGGAGAAAAAAATATGGAAAGATAAAGTAGTTATAGATAATCTAGGAGAGAGAAATAAAATAACTAGAGAGAAACTGTTTGAGAGAAATAAAGAGGAGAGAGAAATAAAGTTGAGAAGAGATAAGGGAAGAAATGACACATGTCACGTTTGAATTAAAAGAACGTGATAGAGTACGGGATTGGGTGAATGGCATTCTTGTAATTTCATGAAAAGTGAGGCCTTAACTGACACACAAAACTCCCTCCTGACACGCTGGACCTGCTCCCTATTTTCTCTCTACAGTAGAGCGGGTCCCTATTTCGTCCAAGGGATTGGGCCTTTTGCCCAACCCCTCAAAAAAAAAATACACACCACTACCATCCGAGCCGTGCCTATTGACGGTTTAATCTTGACTTTAAATACCATTAACTAAAGAGTTTAGGGAGCCATTTGTAGCGCTCCTTCACCCAAGTTTGCTACAATTCAAGGGGGGCCATTCCCTCTTAGCCTATGCCTAGAAACGTCCCTGAGCATAGTGTCAAGACTACCGAAATCTGTCGGATAAAATTCAGCAAGATACATCAATTTACTTTTGTCGAAAATAGGAGAACTTCTAGACGGACTCAAACATGCCATACAACAGAGCAACTCATTATTCTTTTCAGTGAAACGAATATTTAATTCTTGAAGTCGGTCCCGGTATTAGAATGGAAAATAACGTTGGAGTCAAGTCCGGAACTTCAGGTGTTGAACTTGATTAACCCGAAGATAATTTTCTTTTAAAATATCTTTACATAGTCGGTAGTCGAACTTGAATACTTGATTAGATAAACAAGAAGAAGAAGTAGTAATAGAGGAGAAGTGATTTTAGAGGAAGAACTGGAAGACATATATAAAGGTAGAGAACTGTGTAGTTGGATTGTTGGGTATATGAATTGAAGTTCATAGGGATTTATAGTATATGATGAATTGAAGTTTGTAAAGGTTTAGGATAGATGAATAGAATTTTATAGGGTTTATGGTAGATGAATATTAAATTTAATAATTTCAAAACATAAAATTAAAATATTTAAAAATGTTCTTATGAAGTGGGAATCGAACCCACAACCTCAGGTTCACTCATCCACAACGCAAGAACCACTAAGTCATGCTCCGATTCATATCATCTTTATGCATGAACAATTAGATATACAGTTATAAATACATATATAAAAAAATTAAAATCCTTAAGAAGGGACTCAAACACAATACCTTACACTCGTGCCAAATTGCAATTTATTAGGGGTGTACATCGGTTGGATAACCGATTTTTTGTGTCAATCCAAAGTCCAAACTGAAGGGTTCGGTTTTTTTCAAATCTAAATCCGAATCAATCCGTTTATGGTTCGGTTACCGATCTGAACTATGCATGAACGGTTTGGATCGGTTGGATAACCGAACTACCTGTTACATTTTACCCTAAACAAAATTTTGCATTTTCGACTTAAAAACATGGAACTAAGTTAACTATCGAATTAAGCTACAATTCTCCGCGTCATTTACTTTTTGTTACTCATGTATTAAGCTACAACATCAACAAACATGGAACTAACTTAACTATTAAATCTCAGCCATCCATCATTCCCATCATATATATTTATATGTATAATATATAAAAAATAACAATAAATGGTTTGGTTCGATTATCCGTCAACCAAAGTCATAAACCGATCCAAAACACTCGGTTTTGCCATTTTAACATCCGAACCAATCCGGATCACTATTAGATCGGTCCCCAAAACGTCCAAATTCGTTTGGATCGAATTTGATTGGTCGGTTCGGATACTAAATGAACACCCCTACAATTTATGCTTTAGTCACTAAGCCACGACTTTCTTCTTGGCATCTACATACATCATTAGGTACATACTTATTTATATCTATATATATAACAAAAGAAAATTACTACTATTACTTTGTTTTTTCAGGAGGTTCCAGGGGGTTCAGCCGCACCCCCATGGATCCTCCCCTGTCAAGTAGTAAGAAACCATTGCAACAAAAGAAAGAAAAAAAGTAGTAAGAAGTGGTGTGGTTGAGAATTTGGGTGTCCGATGTGAAAAAAAGTTCCAGGTCTCTTCTCCTAAAACGTAAAAACGCAATTCTTTTCTAAATGTAACGCATTTAACAAAAATCTAAACTAACCTAAGTTAGGAAATTTTTTCCTTCACAAATGAATCTTGGTTGTGTATTTTTTTGCTCCGGAAAATTATTTAAGCAGGAATCACACACATCAAACTAAATTTATTCCATGAAAAATATTACACTTCACAATGAGCCTTTACACATACAAACTTACCTAAAACTAGTTGATTATCTATAGTTAATAGTTGGTGTTACTACTAATATTTTGAGATAATAATGAATTGAAAGAGAAAATAAACAAAAAAGTTGACAAGTGAGAGAATCGAATTTGTGACCTCATGTTTGTTTTGCAAGATGTTTACCAACTAAGCTACATTTCTTTTTTTTCTTTAATTTAGTTATTAGACTTAATTCGAGATTTAGGGACCTCTTCGTCTTAAAGAAAATTCAGTAATTCACCGCTCCCACCCCCTCAAACACGCCCCTGAAACCTACCATTTAAGTGCATCTCCCTCCCAATTAGTTTGTCTTCCAGGTACTTAGGGTAGTTTCCTATAATGGCCTAGCCATTGCTTTTAAATCTCTGACCCCCTTATGCCTTATGAATCATAAGAACTCTTCTTACATTCCTTTGGTTGCTGAATCTGAAGAACTGGTTTCTTAGATTCAAACGTTCCTCAATGTTCTTTTTAGCTGTCTTCAAAAACTGAGGTAACAGCGAACATTAGGAATGTGATATTCTCGGACGTTTTCTTTGTTTCGAATTCGAGAGCGTATCTCGGATTCTAATTCAATCAAGGAAATTAGTTTCGTCTCATTCCTTCTTGAGGAATGACCGAAGGGTGGGAAAACTATTTTCAAATAGTCATATATATACTCTACACTAAAAGAAAAAAGCAAAATTTCAAAACTCATTATCATATAAAAAACACAGTTTTTGCCACATTATGCAATGAAAACCGTCCCCGGTTGAATAATGTGATTTCAATACCCCATTTCTTTGAGGATAAGCATACTAGGGCACTGCCTTTAACCTCGTCGTCCTGGGTGAGTAACTCTTTACTGATCATACTCCTTTGACTCTTGATTGATGAATAACAAATTTACGTGTTCAATTCATCCTTTGCCTCGAAATCCAAAACCCTTTTCCTGACTCGTTGAGAATAACCAGTTAGACATGTAGACCTCTTTATAGATCTACCCGTACGGTCCTGAGGTAAAAGATGGCACCCTGCGGAGGCAGACCCACCAACACCATCGATGAACAAAGGCTCAGCAGGTGTCTTATTCTGGGTAGGTTTTACTCAAAATTCTTTTTGGGGACTTTTATGTAATTTATCAAGTATGTGTTACTGTGAACTCTATCATAACCATTCATGACTTATTAGGTAAAGTTTATGTGAGTTTGTGTAAGGAATTAATTAGTTCCTAGTATAGCCCCTAAAAGATCTAATCTTGTAGGTTACCTCTTGTTCGCCTATGGTTCCTTTGGGATTACGTCCTTGAACCTCCATTGATTACTCCCACTTGAACCATGATCTCATCGTTCGGCTCATCAATGGATCCTATGACCCTATACTTCAAGTATTATTCGGGCACATACTCACTTGTGCTTTGAAACAAGAGTCGATTACTAATGTAAAGGCAATACTATTCTACGCATTCACATACATACACATACAAAGTATGACATTCATAAAATAAAGTATGTATCCTATATTCGTTTCTAAGTTTGCTATTTGTGGGAAATTGTGACATATCTATGTCTAACATGCGACTAAGTCAATTTTCGTAAAATATGAACTTCTAAATTTTCATCTTCTTTTTCCTTCTCACGTAGCTGCTGTTCTAAGCTACTGTTTTCGATGATTCGATCATAAAAAACAATGATTTTTAAAGCTTCCCTTTTAAAAATCAAAACCCTAAATCAGAATTTTCGAAAACCTTTTCAAAAAACTCAAAATCTAAGGTTTCTATGCTTTGAAACTCTTTCAAAATCATGTTTTGATTACGAATAAATCAATCTAACCAAAACGTATCCGAATCTCTATTCAAACTAATCAAGAACGTGTCCGAATCTCTATTCAAACTATTCAAGAATGTGTCCGAATCAATATTCAAACAATCTATCTAATAAATCAAGTTTGAATCTAATTCGTACTAGCCAAAACTAGTTACATGCAAACGGCTCGTGATGCCACTGTAGGGTTTTGTACGTATCTAATACATACTAATCATCTAACTAACGTTGTAAGCGGAATCTCAATCATCATATGATTAACACTAGTTGTCCAGGATCATATACATGAACTAATAATGAACTAGAAATTGAAAGAAGAATACCTGGATTCGCTTTTTCGTGAACTAGATTCCAATGACTTTATCCCGAAGAAGATGAGAGCTCCAATTGTCCCTCCTCTACTTGAGACACCAGAGTAAATAACTTGATCTCCCTTCTTTGTTGTCTGCTAGAACTACATTGAAGGTTGAGAAGAAGAACCATCTTCTTTTGACTCCATAGATAGATTGGGAGTTTTTTCTCTAAAACCCTCTCTCTCCACTTAGTTGTATATTGTGAGAGAGTTGAAGTTTTCTCCCGAGAAAAATCCAACCCTTTTTCTGTTCTCTAATGACCCTTATATAGAGAAACCCTAATTAGAATTTGAGTCCAATTAGGTTTCCATAAAAGTCCCAGAAAAAGTAAACACCCGAATTTCCCTTAAAACCTTTTAAGGGAAATTAGGGTTTCCCCTTTAATTTATGGTGTGGCCGGCTACTTAAGCCCATTAGTGGGCTTACCCTGGCCGGCCCACCCACCTTATATGGCCGGTCCTGACCATTGCCTTACCAGGCTTGGTCAGGACACCCTATAAGTGGGTTTTACCACTTTTCGGGCTTCTCCTTCAAATCTGATTCTTTCTACCTTTTTGGCACTATCAGACTGGATCACATCCATCTACAGGCAAGCTCCCATGAGTCAACTGTCTCCGACAAGCTACCACTCTTTGGTGTAAGCCGTTGTAGGATCCGGTTTATGTTAGCCGTGGATTACCAAAGTGATCCAACGATCGTAAGCGACTTCTAGCTAAGCATTACGACCCCTAATTGGACCGGACTAGATAATCTTCTGGATAAAGTCATCATTATCCTAACTAACAAATTTTACGCATTGCCATCTTGGTCGAAGGACACTCTTTCGGAAGGACATCTCCTTCAGACCAAAGGACTATATCCTTCACGAGACCCTTAGGCTGCCCCATATGCGTCTAGTCTATGGCCGAAGCACCTAGGCTAGGATGCACCAGATGCACTATCAGGGTTATCATTTTTGCCAAAGCAAAGTGAGTTTAATTAGGACTCCTCCTTGTATAACACTTGTTTTGAAAAAGCACGAGGGTGTAACCCGTGCCCGTGGGGCACGGACAGTGCTTTCGAATGCATAAAAGTGCTAAACACGGTTTCAAACATTTATGCAGATAAGCATAAGCTAAACATTCAAAATCAACTGAAGTAAACAAACACAAACAGATAGTCAAGAATCAATACATTAATCCCCTTCTTCATGCGGGGTATATTGAACCCTCTTGGCACAACCATGCATATCTTCATCCCCTTCATATGCCTATTGAGCTAGAGCTTGGAACGAAAGGATCATCTATTCTTTGATGTTCACATCATGCATTATTGCTTCCTTCCATTCGTCCAACTCCATGTCTGTCATTTGAGTTACCGCTAGAAGGAACACAATCTAAAGTGCATTGCACTGCTCCAGAGTCAAGAAACTCTACACTGAATTGCATGTACAGCTTTCCCCCTAAGAATGAGCTCTAGTATATCGAAATTCCTCATCATTTACCGCCTTAAACACCTTTTAACTTCAACAACCTTGAACAAAAATAAAGAAAAGTAAACCGAATAAGATACCGAACAACTTACATGCATAAACAAACTTTTCTTGATGAAGAAGAAATAATTAGAAAATATATTAAAGAATGATATAATGAACTTAAGAAGCTGCTCATGTTAGAAACACAAACTCAATCACAAAATTAAATTTGTATAAAGAAGCGTATTGGCGAAACCCAAAAAGTTGATAATGATTTACCAGCTATTTAGTTAAGTTTTGTTGTCACAGATATCTACCTTCTTCGAACCCAGAAATCATCACAATGTAAGTCTCAATCAATTACATTGATTTCCCTTATGTTTGACTAAACCCGAAAATCCAAAATGGTAGTAAAAAAAATGATAGCTTCAATCACACTAACCCATAAGAAACCAAAATTCAACAAATACATAGAGAGAATGAGGAAAAAAAATCAGCAAAACTATATAGAGTGACGAAATATTTACCTGGAAAAGTTGCAACGAAGGTCAAAGTCATATTGAACCCTACCACGCAAAACATTCACCAAAATTGTAGAGGAAATAGATAAAAAAAAAGGGTTATTTAGTGTATAGACCCCAGTTATTTACCTATATTAGGGATCCACCCCCAAAACGATAATGCTTTAGGGGTTACCCCCATTCTCTATTTTTCCGTCAAAAGTCCGTTAAGTTACGAGCGTGCCAGTCACGTGAGCTTCCTTTGAAAAATTTGCCCTCTCCATCAGCTTTACTGTTGGGGGTCCTTCCCTAAATAGTTGTTTTAAGTGGGGGTCCTTCACCATTTTAATACTATTTCCTATCTTTTCATAAGAAAGCTGTGATTTTAGTGAAAACAAAGTTCAACTCTCTTCCAAGTGAGTAACTAGGTCGAGGTTTAACTTGGGTATTGGAGCTCAGCTATAATGGAGTTCTAGAAAGAAGGTTTCAGATAAATGCCAGCTAAAATTGGAGAAAATTCAAAAGTTTTTCAATCTTTTTTTCTTTTTCTCAAGATCAAACTGTTATTCATGTAATGTAGTTGGTATTTCAATCTTTTTCTATTTTTTTCTCTTGATCTTGATCTTGAACAGATTGAAATGCCAACTACATTACATGAATAACAGTCTAATCTTGAGAAAAAGAGAAACAGATTGAAAAACTTTTGAATTTTAGCTGGCATTTATCTGAAACCTTCTTTTCTAGAACTCTATTATATCTGAACTCCAAAACTCAGGTTAAACTTCGACCTAGTTACTCACTTGGGAGAGAGTTGTACTTTGTTTTCACTAAAATCACAACTTTCTTATGAAAAAATAGGAAGTAGTATTAAAATGGTTAAGGACCCCCACTGTAAAACAACTATTTAGGGAAGGACCCCAACAGTAAAGCTGATGGAGAGGGCAAATTTGTCAAAGGAAGCTCACGTGACTGGCACGCTCGCAACTTAACAGGCTTTTGACGGAAAAATAGAGAATGGGGGGTAACCCCTAAAGCATTATCGTTTTGGGGGTGGATCCCTAATATAGGTAAATAACTGGGGTCTATACACTAAATAACCCTAAAAATTTTTTTAGCAAACTATAAAGAGAGAGAGAGAGAAGTGACAACATTAGAGATTATTTGGTGAGACTAACTGTTGGACAAAAATTTTGATACAAATATGGTACCACCAATGTACAAAAGTTGTATTGACGAAATCCAAAGATTGACAGTGATTTACCTGCAAATCAATTAAGTAGTGTTGGCAGTGTTGTCATGGACGTTTTCGAACGCTAAAATCAGCGTAATTTAAGTCTCAATCAATCGGTTACATTGATTTCTCCTACAAATGCAGAAAATCCAGTCTGGTGTAAGCAGTTAAATTTCATACAGGAAAATTATTGAGAAATTTAATGAAAAAGTTTCATCCATTGTACGATTTAATAAAAGGACAATAAAAGCCAGGACACAGTAAAAGAATATAAATGAGAAAGAACCAAGTACTATGAAGAAGAGAGACAGATGGGTGGATAATACATAACAATGAAGATGAATCTACAAAATAATTGAAACCCAGACTCAAAATAATTGAAACCCATACTCAAAAAAATGAGAAAGATGAAAAGTTATTCGCAAAAGAAAATGAGAGAGTAAAGAAAAAGAATAGTAAAAAGTGACAACTTGATACCCTTTGATATCATGGCTGAAAATTCTCTCACCCACCACGCATTAACCTATGCAATTATTTTTGCACATAATGTAGATCAATCCTCCCGTACTAAATGTTAAATATGTTACCTATACATATGGAAACTTTCAACAAAAAAACCTATACATGTGTAAGTCAAATTCACTTAATTAAATCGTCAAAAGGAACATAAAGAAAATTAACAAAACAAAATTCACGCGAATAATTAAAAGAATCAAGTGAAAAGAACTAAAATAATGTGAAGCATGAAGCATAAATGTGTCGGGCACAAAATTCAAATGTTCGGTACATGGATAAAGGTGTTTGAATTGGATTTTTCATGACCCTCTCTCCAAATTACATTCGTCACGGTCATCATCGTATCAATGTTTCCTATAAAAATCCATAAATTATAAACTATTGAAATGATTATAAGCATTTATTATAGTCAAACACGTTCAATAATGGCATACAAATCATTAGTCGAGAACATTATACGATTAAATATATGACACAATCTAGTACGTCAAGACGGTGAGTATATATTGTGTCCCTCCATTCCAATATTTTCCATCTATAGTGGGATCAGAAGAAGTCATAGATATCTTGATTAAGTTGTCCCAACATCGAAAAAGTGTTTGAATTACAAAAACATACAACTCTTTAAGGTTCGGTAGTTCATTTTGCTCAAATTTTTTCGAGAACTAAGTTGGTGTATTTCAGTTCCAAGTTCATAATATCTCAGAATTATTGCAAATTCGCTTAATTAACATGATTCAGGAAGCATTACTGGTGAGATTTGCTTGAAGTTATGTTGGAACTGGTAAAAGCATTTGATCCTCATTCGCCTAATCCAAACAACTTAATCTCATCTATACTCGCATAATGAGATGTTAGAAAAATGACAGAGTCAGATAGGGGGATGCATAAGAAAGAATGGGATGGGTGGAAATGAGCTGGTGGAGAAATATAAGAGAGTCAGAGGAGGAGATGCATGACAGAAAATGGAAATGGGTGGGAAAGAGTTGTTTGGGAGGGAAGGACTACAATAGTGTAAGGCTAAAATTAACATAGTGTACAGGCTTAAATCACAATGAACCCTAAGAGACAAAAAATTCAACAAAAATGTAGAGGGAAAGAGGCGACTCAAACAAACTATTTAAAGTAACACAAAATATACCTGTGAAAGTTGCAAGGAAGGACGAAGTCCCACTGAACCTTAAGAGGCAAAGAATTCAACAAAACTATAGAGAGCAAACGAAAAAAAAGTTAGTAAACTACATAACGTGACAAAATGTTAATCAAATGTCTTAATCACGAAAATGCTGATGAAGGAAATGCAAAAATCATGCTTTATGAAAATGACATTAATATATTATGCCCTTCCGAAACACGAAAATGGTGACTACTATTTCACTATTCAAGAATAACGTGAATCTTAACTGGCTTAACAAAGAACTATTACAAAATGACATGAACCTTAACTGACCTAACAAATAATATAAAAAAAAACACCCAAAATTAGGGCAAGACTTGTCTCACTCAAGAAAAAACATCAGTGAAAGAACTCAATAGATACAATAAAACAGGATTGTTGTATATCGATCCCTTGTATTATTTTTATACTAGTAGGGTTTACAACTAAACGGAAACTTTACATAATAAGAGATACACATAAAGGAAATACTTGATATACAAGAAATGCAATAATATCTCAAAGGATATTTCCAAGATTCTTACTTGGGCGGCACTCTAACCGGGGGATAAGGAAAACACAGACAACCAAAAGTGCGTAACATTGAATAAGAGGGAGACTTACCGAATAATGTGGAGAACGGAGGGGCATCCTGAAGAACCGGCGTAGGCATGCGGTTAATGAGAAAAACAACAGTCTGAAAGGCATTAACCCAAAAAGAAGATGGAAGTTTACTATGAAAGAGAAGACTGAGACCAATTTTTGTGATATGTCGATGCTTTCGCTCAACTCTAGCATTTTGAGCCGGAGTGTAGGGACAAGACAAACGTCGAGCAATACCACATTTATTTAAAAGGGCCCAAAAGGTAGAGCTTAAAAATTCAGTCCCTCCATCGAGTTGAAGAGTTTTAATAGTAGTAGCAAACTAATTTTCAACTAACTATTTGAAGCTAGTGAAGATAGATAAAAAATCAGATTTTAAACGAAGAGGGTAGAACCAACAAAATCTACTGAAGTCATCAACAAAAATTATGTAATATTTAAAGCCATTAGTAGACAAAATTGATGCGGGTCGTCATACATCATATGAATAAGTTCAAGAGGTGAATCCGCACGTTTTTCATTTAAATTAAACTGAAGACGATGACTTTTACTCATTTTACAAGGAGTACAAGTCATCAGACTAGACTTAGACGAAAACTGAATTAAACATTGCTTTTCTAAAAGTTCTAAAATGCGAGAAGAAATATGCCCTAAACATGAATGCCAAACTTCTGGAGGTGCCTTGAGAGAGATGGAGGTTGAACTAAATAAGGAAGAGTGGTGTGAAGAGTCTAATACATAAAGATTGTCGCATCTACTGCCGGTTCCCAGTGTCCTTCCGTTCGCCTGAAATAACACGAAACCAGTCTTAGAAAATAGAACGAAACAGTCTAAGTCATCAGTTAAACGACTAATAGACAACAAATTTTTATTGAGCGACGGAACAAGAATAACATCAGGTAAAGTGATGGTTCCATGGGAAGTAGTAAGAGTGAGAGTCCCTTCGTGAGAGATAGAGAGAGGAGAACCATCACCAATTTTGACATGACTATGACCAGTATAAGGAAAAATACGAGTGAACATACAAGAAGAAGAAGACATGTGGTTAGAAGCACCTCTGTCCGCATACCAGGCTGCGTCTCGAGGATTGGTGACTTGAAGTGTAGTTAGGGCTGCAGTAACATCTTCTGAGGCCGTGTGTTCAACCACATGGCCTTCACTAGAAGACGTACGACGAGCAACAGTAGCATGGCGAGAGGAGTCTTGTTATGGGCGGCTAATCAAATCATAACATCGGACAACAGTATGACCGTTACGCCCACACCATTGGCAAAGATACGGAGGACCTGCGGGTTTGGCCGGACCCGAGTCCCTCCTATTTGCAGTGGGAGGGGGTCGAAACTGTGGTTGTTGTCGTTGATCATGATTTGGAGATCGAGACCGATATGTAGACTGTTGTGTCGGATTTTGAGGGCGGTTAGAAGTCCGAGATGTTTGAGAGTAATACGCACCTTCAATGATTAGTTGAGAAGATCGAAACGATGGCCGAATTGCTTCCTCTGACTGAAGCATAGGGGGAAGTTCCTTGAAGGTTGGGAGACGACTCTTAGATAATATAGATTCGGCAAGAGAGACATAGTCGGGTCCCAACCCTTTGAGAAAATAAAAAACCTTCTTCGGGTCTTATAAAGGTTCTCCGATAGCTGCAAGAGATTCAAGATTTGTACGAGAGGTGCGAGAAAAGTCAGTAATAGAGGCAGTACCTTTTCGTAGATTCTGAATTTCTTCTTGAAGCTGTAGAGATTGAGTGACACTAGGATTGGCATAAGTTTGAGCCAAGTGAGACCAGACCTCGGCTGCATTTGTAATGCCCATGATTTCAGTCATAGCTTCCGGAGTTAACGAGTTGTAATGAATCGAGTACACAAGTCGATTCGTCTTTCTCCAAGATTCATAGATAGGGTTGATAGCAAGAGACCCGTCAGTTTTCTGAATAGTTAGAGAAGGGGGAATAACCGAGTTGTCAATATATGAGATAGTTGTCGGGTGATAACTTAAGACTTATCATGAAACTGATTTTCGGGAAGGATACCATAGTGGGTGTATGAGATGAAGAGGAACCAGTCGACATAGTCGAGTCAACATAAGTAGTCAAACTGAGAAATAGTATGCAAGTGATGCGAACAACGATAAATGTAATACCAAACAACAAGTGCAAGGCGAGTACTTTAAACCAGAAAAACAACCGATATTAGCGATCGGAGAAGACAACCGATATTAGAGATCAGAGAAAACAACGACAATACTTATATAAAACTGTTTACGGCTCTAATACCATGAAAGAACTCAATAGATACAGTAAAACAGGATGGTTGTATACCGATCCCTTGTATTATATTTATACTAGTAGGGTTAGTAGGGTTTACAAATAAACGAAAACTTTACATAATAAGAGATACACATAAAGGAAAGACTTGATATACAAGAAATGCAATAATATCTCAAAGGATATCCCCAAGATTCTTAATCGGGGGCACTCTAACCGAGTCCCACCCGTTCACTGTGATTAATTAGCAAAAGACAATAAACACTATATCCCCGATGATCGTCTCAAGCTGCGAACAAACAAAAAGTTCACTGTAGAACATACATGCATTAAGAGAATGATGTTTGTTTATTTTTCTGATTTCATATCTAAAAACTAATTGTAGATCTAAATTGACTCGAATAACAGGAGTAAACGTACAACAAATGGATTAAACCTCTAATAATATTGTTAGCTCACAAATAATAATGTCTTCCTTCGAGTGAGTTTTAGCTCAGAAAATCGTTTTATAAACATAGGTTAAGTTAAAAATTAAAATCATTAAAGTTCACCTAGATAAACTGTAGAGTACGTTAGGTGTCCAACTAATAAAGCTACCAAGTTCCCAGCCAATTCCCTGGAGAGTTAACATAGGAAGAGCTAATATATAAATTTACATACTACATAAATTTAATAATATTTGAGACACATAATAGTAGTAATTATGATATTGGAAGAATTACAATTTGAAAGGCGTATAGTCCAGACCGTGGGTAATCATCTAAGGGTGTGTTTGATATCTCCCATTTCCATGGAAATAAAGAATTTCCATGGAAATAGGTATTTCCACCGTTTGATACGAAGTGTATTTCCATGGCTTTATTTCCCTAGAGAATCTATTTCCATGAAATAGTCCACTTTTAATTCCTTGCTCCCCCTCGGAATTAGTTTCCGTGGAAAGTCAAAAATCAAAATCAAAATATTTTAAAATATTCAGATACTTGAAACCTAATATTTATCTCCATATATGTTCAAAATTATATTTTTACCCATAAATTTAGCAAAATAAACTTTTACTTACACATTGGGCAAACGACATTTTTGTCCTTCTTACCGGATTACATGTTTACAAAGTTGTCAAAATGACATTTTGCCTTTATATAGCTGATGTGGCGTTAAAATGCCACATTTGGATCGCTTAACTTCGATAAGTTAGTTCTTTTCGTGTTTTTCTAATTATTTGTAAGTTTTTCTTGGTAGGTACCTTATTTGGAGTTTGACGCTTCATTCGGAATAAAACGGAACATTTATCACATTTTATCTCATGTGGAAGAGACCGGAAGGAAAGAGAGACCAAGGGTATTTTGGTAATTTTGGCAGAGATCAGAGGTTAAGTGGCAAGTGGAGTCGATGGTGAATCCGGCGGCGAAAACAGAAGTCGAATCGGAGTTCGTACGGAAAAGTTATGGAAGAAGGAAGCCGAAGGACAGTTTTGTCTTTTCAGAAAATTGGAGGAAGTAGAACAATTATGCAGGCACCTCTTGGTTACTAGATGTTGCCCAAAATCTAAGGCCCAAAAACCAAAAGAATAATAATAAAGAAGACTTTTAGGGGCACCTCTTTAAACAAGTCAAATGGGCCTAGGGTTTATTGGGACAGGACCTTAAGGGAAAAGAAGGAATCAGGGGGAGGATCATCTTCTCAATTAGAGCTAGGGTTTGAGTGGAGAGTTGAGAGAGAGAGAGAGAGAAGCGAAGTCGCCGGCCATAGCTTGGCCGGCCAGGAAAACAGCAAGCTCGAGTTCGGGTTTCTCAGGCATCAGCTCGGGACAGCCATTGACGGCACGGGACGAAGCTCTAGAAGCTGGGACAGAGAAGACAACTCGGGTCTCCTACACGAGCAGCAGCTTGGGACGAAGAAGAAGGAGGCAGCAACTCGGGTTCATCACCAACCAGCACGAAACCAGCTCGGGACCTGACCACAGCACCTCGGAACGGTGTTGTGCAACTCAGCAGCAACACGACACAGCTTGGTTCAAGTTCTTTTGGCCGGAAATTGTTGATCTTTGTCGGACTCGGTTGTAGTGATTCCGGCCAAAATAGGGTTTTTACTTGATTCATCACTGCCTTGCTTCCTTTGAGTTCTATTTGTGCTTTGGTGTTGATTTTATAGAGAGAGAAAGCTTGGTTTAAAGCTTTCATGGTGGTTATTGCTTATGAGGAAGAAGACAACTCTGTTACTAAAGGGAACCCTGGTTTGACTGAGGGGACACCTAATCTGCATTATTAAGGGGAAAGCTGGATATTTCTAGGGGGAGATCAGCAGCACTTAATGAACCATTTATTCCGACGATCCTAGCCTTGCGCCTCATCGGAATAGGGAGATTTTCACCTTAACTTATGTCTTTCTTTATTATCTTCTCG
Organism: Eschscholzia californica subsp. californica; assembly: GCA_002897215.1. Lineage (NCBI taxonomy): Eukaryota > Viridiplantae > Streptophyta > Magnoliopsida > Ranunculales > Papaveraceae > Eschscholzia > Eschscholzia californica. The sequence goes on along the minus strand of BEHA01050469.1, from coordinate 872,958 downwards.
TTTATTATGTGTTCCATCATGTCTAGCTAGCTTTTGTATTCGGATACTCGTGAAACATGTTTTGATGTGACAAATGAGTTTTAATGCTTTTAATGATAAAATCTTCTGGGTTTTTAGACCGTTCATGGACTAGAATCTGAGTTATACAAAGAGTTAGTTGACCAATCCAAGTAAATGGGCGAAGTTAACTAACTTTTCATGCTTATAGATTATTAGTAATAGTCACTATCGATTTTGTGGCTCGAAGTCTCCTCACTTTATTCTTGCTCGACCATTTTTCCCGAATCTCTCTCACCTCTCACTTTTAGATTAGATCGTTTTATTTGTTTATTTATTATAAACCAATCAAAACCCCAATTATTATCTTTTCATTTTAGTCTGAGTTAGTGGTTGACATCTAGACCGGTGGGCTAGACTTTCTCGATATTCTTATTACCTTCCTATCTTCGTGGATCGATCCCGGTCTTACCGGGTTATTACTTCACGCCCGTATACTTGCGGGTGGCGACCTTTTAGGGTAACCTTTTAGGCCCATCAAGTTTTTGGCGTCGCTGTCGGGGATAGGTTTAGTAGTTTGGATATTGTTTGTTCGTTTTGTTCGTTAGTTTAGTGTTATTTGTTAACTTAGACGTTTTTGTTTATTTTCGTAGTTTCTGACTCTTTCTTGTTTTCACAAACTACTTTAAGAAAGAAAAAAAAAACCGAAAAAAAAGATTAGGAGCGAAGGAAAAGAAAGGAGTCAAAAATTTAATCGAAAGGAAGAACGAAGCGAGAGGAACATTCGCTAGTATCGTATTCTATCTCTTTCTTTCTTACTTGTGTGTGATTGGTTGAATAGTTGCATTTATAGCTTGTTGATGATGACCTTGATCTGAGGAGTTCCATCACTACCCGACCTGGTATGACCTTTGGGGAATACCAACAGATGAGTAGAAACGAGTCTGACCGACCTGGTATGACATTTGGGTATTATCAACGAATGTCTAGAAACGGTCCGATTAGTGAGTGGAGTAGACCAGAACCTGATCGATCTCGTATGACATTAGGAGAATACCGACAAATGTATAGAGATGGTTAAATTAGTGATGGATATGGTCTGACACCAAATATGTATGAGAGACCTTATAGGCCACACTATTTTGAGACCGATGATTTTAGACGCAGGTATGATCTTAATATGTACGATCAAGAGTCTTCATTTAATTACACTAGTGAGCCTTATTATGAGGAGACTCTTGAAGAGTCCACGAGTCGTCTTACAGAGATGATGTCACAATTTGCAACTCAAACGGAGCAGGAGATTGAGTCTTTAAGACATCAGGTGAAGATGCTTAAGTCACAGTTATTCGCCGACGAGGAAGGGGTTTCACCACCCCAAACTCAAGAGGGTACTAGGTACGATGCGAGAGTAATACGTCTCACCCTAATACTAAGTTAAATGTCGATGAATTTACTGATAGTACCTTAGAGCCTGAACGGTCCGATGGCCTTGTTGTCTTGTTTCCTCCACTAGTGTCGTCTCACCATGATAGGACTACATTAGACGTTGATGTTCAGGGTGATGGCTCTACGAGCAAGTTTAAGGATGACACGATTATGAACTATCCGATTTTTGACACTTTTAAGGAGTCAGTGTTAGATGCAATTCTAGGAAGGCCTACTATTATAACTGACTGCGAGGCTCCAGATGCCTTTGAGGATATTGATGACTTAGTAGTTAGAGACATGTTGGATAGTTTGTCAGACTATTTACCTAAGGAAACCATGGACCTTGACTTGGTCACTGAGCCTATTGCCTTACCCTTAGAGTCTAGTTCGACTTTCCACATGATCTCAAACTCAGTTATTGATCCCTTTTGGGACATTTCAGACGTCTTTCCAAAGACGTCTATGGACATAGTGGATATTCTGTCCACTAAGCTTCTAGATCATTTTTTGCCTTCGACTGATATTTTGACTCTTCACATGTATGTCGATCCTTTTGATGACTTCTTCGTTGTCGCTCCTTCTATTTATGCCTACTTAGTGGACTGTGCACCCACTAAGTTTGGGGATGGCTTGTTTTCTTCTATCGTCTCATGTGCACTTTATATTTTTTATCTTTTTGTGAGACGATTAGCACCTGCATATAGCTTTCTTTGGGTTGACCCCCAAAATTTCCGTCTCTTATTGTATGATCTTTGACTGATTGAGATGGGTCTTGATGTTTGTGGGTATCATCTCTGGAAACCCTCCACGAGACAGAACTCGTGCTCTTGCGAAAGCAAGAGAATCAACGGCTAATTGCATAGCTCAATGCAATCGTGTTTACCCGCGTTAGTGGTCATTTTTATGGTCATGATCTTATGTGCTTCATTCTAATATTGCTTGTTGATCATAGGAGCATTTCTTACTTGTTTTGCTTCTGAGGCATAGTTTGTTCCAAGTTTGGGGATGGCGACGAGCTCGACATCAACTTGGAACCTGTTCATACACGAGTCTCGGTAGTAGTATCTTTTATCTCCTCCGGTAATATCTTTCCATTCTTCTCTTTAAATTAATATGTCTTATCTTTTGGTGAGTATATACTTGAAACATTGAGGACAATGTTAGTTTTAAGTTTGGGGATGGGGTATGACTTTCAGCCATGACCATGGGGTTTCAAAAGACAAGAGGGTTCAATAAATCGACCAAATTTTAAAATTTTGGGTATATTTGATATGACTTTAGTGGTATGCTTAAGTATGTTGATGCATGTGTTTCAGTTATGGTGAATGTTATGCATGTTCTTAGTCTTTTTCATGAATGTTAAGTCCTTTAGTGTTTGTTTTCTGATCCTATGAGTAGCATCCTAAGGAAGAAGAAACATTTTTAAGGGACCTAGAAGAGTCATTAGTGGAGACTTAAACCCATGTGAGATGTCTGAGCCTTTATATTATTTTCGAGTGTACTCTTCTGCGCTAACTCTGAGTAGAATGAAGAACTACTCAACCTCGTAACTTTTCAAAGAGCTTAGACGATCTCATGAGCTCAACTTTCTTAGCCACTAGGAGTGACATCAGGATAGCGACCTTACCCTTGTAGTCCGTGAAACCCGAAAATAGTGTCAACCTTAGGGAAATGGATATTCCACCAGCCATTCACATACTACTCCCGAGAATGAAGACATAGAAAGTATAGAAAAAGAATGTGAAACAAAGTGAGAATGAAGAAAAAGTTGTTTGTTGAGAATACTAGGGTTCTTGTTTTGTTATGAAAAAAAAAAAATGAGTTTATGTGTTATTTTGTGCTTTTATGTGTGAGTGTTATGAGAAATAATGTATTCAAAGCAGAAAACTAAGTTCAGAAGTTGTTTAAGCGTTCGTCTTATTGAGGATGTCGACATTCTCGGGTTGTCATCACTTCTATTTCATTACGTGTATCCGTTGACCTTTAGGAAACATTGTTAGAGGGTATAGTGGGTGAGAAGGGTGAGTGAACTTCCCCATTCAATTTTAGTGGTTATTTCCATTCTTTAGAGATCATTTCGTTCTAAAACATTTTATCCTCATTTGTTTTGTATGTGTTGAGTTTCACTTTATTCCATGCTCACACTTTAGAGTGAACCCATTATTAATTTTTTTGAGCGATTTTATGTTTTTGAGTGTATGACTGTGAGGCTAAAGTCGAGGCGAAATGTACTAAGATAGGAATCGAGGTTTTGTGACTTTGAACTTAGATGATGCTCATTATGGTTGGACACTTACATTTTAGGATGAGACTACTAGTGAGGAGACTTTTAGCATTTATATGCGTTTATCGATTTTGATTCTCTTGTTTAGCATGCTTGGGTGTGTCATTTGTGGTCATTATCTTATTTACATCGATGTTGTACTCTTTTATCTCTTTGAAAGTGGAATTTTGTGGGTATATTCACTGGAAACCCTCACGAGACGACACTCGTCCACTAGGGGTAACCTAGGGGTTTAACGGCTTATTGCATGGGCTAAAGTGCAATCGTGATTCCCTACGAAAGTGGTGAATTAGGTTTAGTTGTATTTTTCTGTTTTGCTCGAGGACTAGCAAAATCTAAGTTTGGGGATGTTTGATGAGACATGAAACTGTCCCATCTGAATCTCTTAACTCGGGTTAGTTAATCCAGTTCGAGCGGTTACTCTGATGATTTGTTTGATTTTCTTTCTCAGGTGTCTTTATGGAGTTTAGTGTGGAAAACAGATAAAATCGGGAGAAAGACACACTTGAGGGCATTTTGGTTAATTAGAAGTTATGATCGTCTGGTTGTTTGATTTATGTTGATACTCGGGTGAAAGAAGAGTCAAAGACGGATCCGTAGGTGAAAACGGAAGTCAAATCGGAGTCCGGACGAACAATTTAGGCGAAGTCAAAATTACATTCTTACCTTTTTATAATATCAAATTGACATTTTACACTTATATTGTCAAAATGACATTTTTACCCTCGTATAATATCAAAATGACATTTTTACCCTTGTGTGATCTGAATGACATTCTTATGTTTATCTTATAAAAATGGCATGTCTACACTTATACATTAAAATGACAATTTTGCCCTTTTATATTAGTGAACTCTTTTTTTTATCCATACATTGTCAAATTTACATTTTTATCTTGTTTTATTCACGGCTTGACTTTCTTACTCTTAAATTAGCAAAGTGACACAAAGTTAAATAATTTTACAACATTGAGATAAAAAAATATAATTTTGAAAACATGAGGGTAAAAATGTAATTTAGACAACATAAGGATGAAAATGTAATTTTGGCAACATAAGAGTAAAAATATCATTTTTGACTACATAAAAAAGTAAACAAAAACTCTTAATTGAATATTATATTCGTAGAAGTTAGTTATCAACCAAATAACAGAGTTCGTAATTCTACAAAATAATAAATGACTATCAAATGGAAGAACTCTTATTTCTACGGAATAAATTCCGTAGAATACTTTCCATGGAACTCTTTAATTTCCGTGGAATTGTTTCCCTGATATCAAACACAACCTAAATGTAATTAATATACTATAAATTTGGTGAAATAACCTTTATTTGTATCTTGTTAACCATAAATTAGCAAGCAAGTGAAGCAACTTCCCTGAAGTAAATGCTCCACAAAAACCATATATACTTGGAACAAAATAAATCAGAAATCAAGGAAACAAATAAGTAGTTTCAGCGAAACTATGCTACATTATTTGAGTTTTCGAAGGTACTTGAAGTCTAAATAGAAGTAAGTTATGGCATAAAGATCAAAACACTTACTACAATCCACCGTTGTAACCCGAAGTACCCTTCAGTAATATTGGAGCTATAAAGAACACAACAGATGAAGCACAATGGCTTAAATCTATAGAATAACGGATATTTAAACTATTACCCGATGATCCTCACTTATAATAATTTTTGTAGTAATAGAATGAGGAATAAGCATAATGACCATTGAAAACTCACCTTAACCATATATGCCTTTGGTAATTGCTCGATTGGGGGATAATTGTTGTAACATAGAATGCATGAAATGAAAGTTCAAACCTAACCTTGGTTCACCTAAAATGAAAAGTTTACAACAAAATGGAAGTTCAAACCTAACCCAGAGAACCCAAACTGAGTTTATCCAAAGAACCCTAATTACAAAACAAAAAAACCCAAACAAATGAAGGGGGTTCGCACAGGTTCGGCCAGTGTCTTACGCCCAGAACTGGGGAGGCACCAGCGCCAAGCAGCCTATCGACTTAATCCCGAAAATTTTAGAAAGATCTCAGTCGGCTACACATCTCGAAGTGTTTAAGCCAGTTTGGACTCCAAGTATTCAAATGAGGAAACTTTTCTTTTAGAGTCTATCACACCGGCAAGATATCTACAGAGAATCTTTAAACTTAGGAACTTCCACTTATCAAAGTTTCGGGATAGACTCTGTGAGAAACCCTAGATATATACTCAAAAGAGGAAACTTTCCCTTCGGTTTAACGGCAACCGCCACTAATCACAGTCGGTCTAACATCGCCTATAAAAGGCCCCCCGCATCGTCCTTCACAGGACACAATCTCTTTCACCCCAAAAAGATCACAAGAAACTCAGAGTTCCCATAACTCGCCCTCCAAAAGGATCAATCAATATTAATTCTTTTACTGCAAAGAGCACCCTAACTGGCTTGAGCGTCGAAGCGGTTTTCGAACCCTTTGTAGGTTTTCCCCCCTCGGGAACAGACGAACAGGAGCAAGAGCAAGGAGTAGGAGCAAGGAGCAGGAGCAAGGATTAGGAGCGAGGAGCTAGAATAAAGAGAAGCAGAGCAGGAAGCAGAGCAGAAAATAGAGCGGAAAGCAGGAACACTAAGCTGAATATACCCCCAACATAACGGAGTAATCATACATAACGGAGGCTGTCATGCATCAACTCCCTTTTTCATGTTGATCTAACGGAAGACCAATTTTTGACATCAACAGTTTCCTCCTGTGGGACTCTTGAAGCCCAAACTTGCTTAAACGTTTAAGATCTGTGACCGACTGAGATTTTTAAGGAGATTTTAGGATTAAGTCGGTAAGCCTGCATCCCAGTCCTGCCCTACCAGTTTAGGGTGTAAGACAGTGGCCTACCTTACATGGACC
>BEHA01050469.1:821389-861800 GCA_002897215.1 Eschscholzia californica subsp. californica | reverse complement strand
CCGGCCGGCGACCTTGCCGGGGAAGACGAAGTGGGAGAGGTTGAAAGAAAGAGACAGAGAAAGAAAGGTGGAGAGAGAGAAAGAGAAGTGGAGAGAGAGAAAAAGAAAGGTGGAGAGAGAGAAAGAAAGGTGGAGAGAGAGAGAGAAAGAAAGGTGGAGAGAGAGAGGTGAGGTGGAGAGACATGTGAGGTGGAGATAGAAGTGAGGTGGAAATGAGGTGGAATGTATTTAATTTTATTTTGAAAAATTATAAATAGGAAGGACAATTAGGACATTTACTTGAAAATAGGGAGTCATATTTGAATTTACGAAAAAAAGGGGGCCATAAAGGAAGCTGGTCACAAAGTAGGGGGCCATATAGGAATTAACTCTTTTTTTTTTATGAATATACTAGTAGTACTTGCATGTAACTTTATCAATGTCTATTTCCTGTAGCCTATATTAATTTATCAAATTCACTCACTTTCTCTCTTTAAATTGATGGTATTAATTAAAGCATAAAAGCTATATCTCTTTGTAGCCTATATCTCTCTGTAGCCTATATTTTTCTTTTTTCATAAAAACGACTAATAATAACGTTAATAAATTAAAGCAAATTCACTCACTTTCTCTCTCTAGATTGATGGTATTGATTAAAAACGACAATAGACACCACAAAAAGACACAACCAACACTTTTTTATCACACTAGGCATAACCCCCGCCCACCGGGCGGGGGCAATGCCCCTTAGGAAATGCGGATAGTGGGCTAATAAAATTGAGATTGGAATTGTCTATAATTTGTACTCGTCTAATGTATCACGTCCAACTACGAATGCAACGTATTATATCCTATATGCGTTGAGAATGATTACTCAAGTGATCCAATTTTTTTTTCTCTTTTTGGTGGGTGTTGTCGAAGGAAGTCTGTTTAGGATTTGAACAGAGCCGTGGCTGACAATTTGAGGGCCCCGGACGAAATTTGATTTTGAGTCTTTTGTGCAATAAAAAAAGTTACGAATAAAATTATAAAAAAGAAAAAAAGTATCTTTGTAGAATGTGTAGAGTCTAAGTGATTTTTTGAATATGGTACGGTTGTATCATGATTTTCACATACGTATTTTTGAATATTTTTTTAGAACACGTAGATTGATATTTATTCAAAACCCCTCAAGAAATGAAAGAACTGCACCCAAAATAAGAAACAGTATATATAACTGAGCAAAAATAGAATTTCATTTAGCAATTGAATCACAATGGAAAAAAACAAACATACGTGAGAGACAGTGGATTCCAACCCTAGACGCTCACGTGGAAGCTTCACCCTCTTACCAATAGAGCTATTAACCTTCTCATGATGCGTATTATGGTGTTCTTTATATAATAGATAGAGACTTTTAGGGGAGGATGGGCCTCTTGCTGGTGGGGGGCCAGGGCGGATGCCCTGCCCTCCCCCCTCAGCCACGGCTCTGGATTTGAATGAAATGAAATAGCATTCAGACACAAAGGCATGAGAAATTCCATGAATAAACTTTTTTCCAATAAGTCGAGACTTAATAATGAAATACAATTTTGTCATTACAAAAATCCATATAAAAAATACTTTCAATTGAACTTCAACAACAATATCTTCTAGTGACATGTAAATAGATAGGTAAGATTGTAATTAGAATAAACTATATGATTGACGTTTCCATATCTCATGTTCTTTTTCTTTACTTTACGAAATAAAGAAGAAGGTATTAAAAACATATTAGTTGTTAGAAAAGACAGAGTACTTACTCCATCTTTACATTCACATGTACACATAAAGAAACTGTGTTATAAATTAGAAATTCCCTACACTACTCTCCTTTAACATTAGTAAGTACAGTACCTGAAATAGATGTCGATGATTGGGAGAGGGTGCATAATGGTGGAAAAGGGCGGAAGTAATTTAGCATAACACTTTCATGGGTTGGAAGGTCATATGTAGCATAGTGTGAAGCCCTCACCTAACTACCCAATTTGAAAGATAAACATTACAGATTCTCCGAAACAATAAATGTCTTTTTTCTAAGAGACTAAAGTGTTTCAACAAAAGAAAAAGAGTCCTATGTGTTAGAATAGTTAGTCCCACATTGTAAAATTGATAAAACTTCTCTCTTGTGTAACTCTTTATAAAGAAATTATGTAATAGCTAGGAAATCAATACAGTTCAATATATTTCTCTTTTCTTACATGGTATCAGAGCTTCTAGGTTTCTTTCTTGGGTTAGTCAATAGAGTCTTCCGCTTGCCGGCGGCGGTAGTCTCATTAATGACTACCGTCCGCCGGGCTTTTATCAATTTTTAGTTCAAGTTTAGTGTTTTTTTTCCTTTCCAATAAGAGTAGTTCTTTTCTATTGTTGAGATCTAATCATTCTTCAATACTTTTCTCAATAGTATTTGAAGATGATGAAGATTAACAAGAAGATGAAAGATCCAAACAAGAGTGATTTGTTGAAGAAATCACATGATACATTCTTCAATGATCTTAAGCATTTCAAATGTCAAGTCCTCCACAACATCAAATTTATGTGTATCTATGGTCCATGAAGTTATATTTTGAGAGAAACTGGAAAGCTATTGGAGAGGGGAAAAGAATTCATGGATTTCTTGTTAGGATAGTATATACCCCATGTTTATCTTGAAACTATACTTATAGCTGTCCAAAATCTTGATTTTCAATATGATGCACATGAAGTGTTTGATAGAATGTATCAAAGAAATCATGTTTATTCTCAAAGATGGTTTTCTTTTGATGTTTGAAAACATGTGTTGTGGGTTCCTTTATGGCAAAAGAGTTAACTCTCTTACTTGATTTGCTCATACTTCTTATATCCAAGATGAGAACTCTCAAATGTTTGTTCCTTTAGTAATCTACTTGATTCCATTAGTTTTTCATAACATCATATGAAGAGGAGATAAGAGAAAAAAAATAGAAAACAATTGAAGTGGGAAGGTTCAAGAATGGTGATTGCTAGTGGTTGAAAAAGGTTTAAATCATAAATCAACGCTTTGCATTCTATATGAAGTAATAATCATGTGTGAGAGCTATTAAAAGCAAGGAGTATATCTCCGCCCACAACCGGACAATGAGTTATAATTGTCCTCTTTCTCTTTAAATAAAGAACATACCTGGCAATGGCGCCAACTTTTCTTCACATGGTCTTCCAATGGAGAAAATATAAACAACACCTAGTAATGGTACCAACTTTTCTTCAAATGGAGAAAAGAAAAACAACAACAAACAAAGCACAACAACAACAACAAAGAACAACAACGAACAAAGCACAACAACAACAACAAAGAACAACAACAAACAAAGCACAACAACAACAACAAAGAACAACATAGCAACCTCACAATGATGTCTTCATATCAATACCAAGTCAACATCTACAAATTTTAGCAAACTCATGAATTTTCCACTAGCAACAGTCATTCGTTTGAGGGGGAATGTTAGAATAGTTAGCCCCACATTGTAAAATTGATAAAACTTCTCTCTTGTGTAACTCTTTATAAAGAACTTATGTAATAGCTAGGAAATCAATACAATTCAATATATTTCTATTTTCTACTGTGTGTTCAAATCATAAAGATCACCATGTCGATGGTAATCAATGACAAACACAACTAATAAAGTCTTCCATTTTGATATTTTCATGTGGCAACCATATATCAAGGCTCTCCTTTTTTTTTTTTTTTTTTGATGAAGGTCCTTAGGCTCTCCTAGATTATTGTTGTTTATGGAAAAGGTCATATCGTATTTTTTTTAAGATAAGGTCCTATCATATATGAGAATCCAATTAATTCAATGTTTTTGATGTGCTTATTAGTAACTTGCATATAAAATGAGAACTGAAAAACAACTTTTAAACTACTGGTGTAATATTTGCATATGTATATATAGTCCACGCAAATTTTGGAGATAAATCTATTTAGAATTTAATAGAAGAATAACACTCCCTCTTCTAACTTCTCAACTTGGCAGAAATTCATTATTATTGAAGAATATTATTACACATATAAGATGGATATGTAGAGATCCAATGGATCCACAAGGCTGCTAGAGTGATGCACTAATATATGTCAGAACTGCAATAATACTTCATATGTATTGAGAACTGAATCAAGAGGCAAATTTGCTAAAAACGCTAATCCAATGTTAACTTTTCCGTGGACTCCATTTCTGACTCGTCATTAAATAGGTTAGCCAAATTTGCAAGAGGGGGAGGTGGTGGTGGTGCAAGGGCTGAAGATGGTAGAGATGGGACAGGCAATGCCATACGAAATGGGTTTAGAATGTTCACTTAATTCATCAAATGTAATACCTGCACCAAATGTTTGGACTTAATTTTAAGGCATCATGATAACCTACAGTTTTCTAAATGAAAACAACGAAAAGAGGTAATAAAATTATAGAACAGAGAAGTAATGTTAATGTGTCGTACAGGAAATCATTGATTCAATCTGTGTATAAAATCTGCAGTAAGAGAATTTACGATGTTCGTTAGTCCGTTCCCATTGGGAGGTGGATATGCGTATCTGAAATAGGATGAATGTTAATGAGGAGAATATGAAACTAACTTGAATGACAAACCAAATAAGGCATTTCACTATTCGTTAATTAAAACCAGAAATGAGGATACATGTTGCAATTTTTCAATTGAAAACCCACTAACAAACAATGCAGAGGAGAAGGAAGTAACGAACTCAAAATATGGAGGAAGTGGATATTTCAAGCCAAGTCTTTAGGTTCACCAACAGGAAGAGGCCCTATATTGACTCCTCTACTTTGGTTTCCAGTAAAGGTTGCATCTTTGGTCAATGATGCAGGTAGACATCTCGAGCCCTTCACAACATGTGCTTCATTTTGTCGATCCCTGTTACCTGTCGATATTGGCTTCCTTGCGCTTTCAACTGATAAGACTTTCCCAGGAAACATTATCCTGAGAAAAATCAACCAAATCTAATTGGTTAAATGTGCCACATTGTATATTTCGAGAAGCTCCACCTTAAATACAAACTTTTAATATGAAGCGTAATGAATTAAATTTAGCTATTTAGCTTAATTTCAAGTTGGTAATTTAGGGGGGAAGAATTCTTTCTCTGGTAAGTTATCAAACACATGGAAAACTAAGTTAAGAGAAACTTCTTCTCTTCCCTTAAACGTAGAGGTCAATCAAACACAAACTAAAAGGTAATAGAGGCAAAACAGATATGCAGTTGTTTAGTTGCCTTCGTACTTCATAAGCTAAGTTTTCATCTTTGAAATCCACATATGCACAGTTCCTTAGCTTCCACATAGGAAGAAAGACAGGTCATGCTGATGAATATTGAACACAAAGTCCCACCTAAATAAACCAACCACTAAAAATATAAATTGCATGCATGTATGAAAGATTAGCAGTTTATAGTTCATGGATCCCTTTGAAACAAAAGTAGGATATAACTTTTCTTATTTTTCGTACTTCCCCCCTGCATTATATGTAGCAGTTTTCAACAATAATTAGGACATGAGTATTCAAAATGACAACACCAATATCCATTAGAAGCAAAACCATACACACCCATGTGAAAAATTGATATATTTGAACATGATTTACTCAAAGAACAGGTTACAAAACAATTTAATTGATGAACAAAAACTTATTGAGACATCAATATGACAATCCGAATTATGAGGTTGTTACTGAGAATAGAGCAGTACCTTCTACCTGAACAAGGATGGACAGAGGAAGCAACGCAACGAGAAAAGAGTCGAGAGAGTATCTTGTGAGGTATTGCTTATGGGAGATGCCGAACTAAAAGGGTCCCTCCTACAGGTAATTATTCTTATTGTTCTGATGGTTTTGGTGTTGTCTGCATCTGATGATGAACATAATTCATCTGCTGCTGCTGCTGCGATGGAAGCCCTACATCCAGGAGAGAAATCAATAATAAACAACTGATGAAAGTTAAACAAAAGAAGGTAATACCAGATGGGAACGTAAAATGATTGTTGTCTATTGCCATATATTATACGAAACAAAATTTGATTGAAGAAGTCGACATTTTGTTCACGCAGTTTTCCTGTTACACCATCAATGACTTCGCATGAGAACAATTGATCTCATCAACAATTGAAATAACAGGAACAAAAGACAATTAGACAACAATATATCATAGTTACTTGTAAGTAATACCATATATTATCTCAAGATGCCAAGTTCTTCTTTTCTCTTTTTATATGGATGAAAAGGTTTTGTTTAAGGCTTTTTATGCCATGTAAAACAGTTTATACTGATCGTACCGTTCAGACACAAATACGTGGTCTAGACAAACTGAACAACCATAAGATCTATTTAGTTATCGACAAAAGTTTTGTTACAGATGCTTGTGTGTATTAGGTCGTTATTGTTCCATGGAGGGATTTGACTAAGTAGGTATTGTGCAGCTTATTAATGGCGAAAATTATGGCACATGCCAAATAGAACTCAGAACACTACAAGAGCAAGGGTAATCAGGAAGCAAAATTTGTAAATATAAAAATTCAATTGGTTGAGTCATTTTCCGCAGAGGGTGTGTGATAAATAGATATATACCTGGATTAGTAGAGGATGAAAGTACCGAGTCAATCCCGTCTAAAACTTATAAATTCTAAATTCTAAAGAACAATAACAGTTGGAATTAGAAAAAGGAGAAAATGGAAAACTAAGAGCAAAAAACCTATAGTAATTAAAATTATGGAGTAAATTTTACAGAAATTCAGAGACGTAGGTGAGAGGAGTAACTACATAGAATTAAAATCTGAACTGTTTACAGAAAAACTGAGAGTGGGGCCAGAAGAGGTAAGGAAGGAGGGTCAGATGAAAGGGATAAGATGGAAAGTGAAAAGGTTGAGTAATTTGGGAATTCGAGAGAGGAGGGATAGACATTGAGTGAGGAAGGAGAGATATGGCAGAGAATTTGAGATTCAATGAGAAGTTTTGCGTGAGAGAGGAGGGCTTTTGGTGTTTCAGAATCAAGGGACGCGGTTAGGAGGTATGAGGAAAAAAAACGGGGTAAAGCCTGGACCGTTCTTTTCACTTACGATTGATATTCATTCTATCGAACTCATTAACGTTCTCCAAGTTAGAGTTTGTCCCAATCATATGTCAATGTGGCAGTTTAGTCAGCATCTAGGGGCATTTTTTATTTATCCAGGTCATATTAATCTGATTGAAGTAGAAACCTGAACCATGTGAATTGATAAATCACAGTTACTTGCAAATATCAAGGTAAATATATATGCACCGTTTGCAATTGGAAAATCAAAAGAAGTAGCACCAGCAGATAGTGACTAAAGCTGGTTAACACTAATCCCAATAAGCAACAGCCCAAGAGCCTCCCACTGCCGCAAAATAGGTCAAACTCGTTAAAGATATACAATCAAATAAGCATATAATGACATACAAAAATAAAAAGCGATGGAAAATCTAGAACTCAAGTCCTACCACATGGTAGGAAGTCTAGGACACAGGTTCTAATAGATCATGATGAAGTTTGATTCAAGAAGAAACAATACCGAGTAACAAGCCAAAACCAGGAGACTTGATGAACCAGACGATGGAAAGAACACAGTCTTGTGGTAAGCCCGAGAAGGGAAGTGGGTCTTCCATTGTAAGATCAAGTTTATTTGACAGTTGACTGTCAAATTGCTTCACTAATTCTGCAGAAGACTTAACACCATGACTTGTCATTTTATTTACTCGAACACTTGGTTTATGTTCTTCTACAAGAAGTGCACTTGAATCAAGTTAAAACACATATGAGATAGCAAATCCCTTTATCAATAATGTGCCATCTCTCATTTAGTCTAAGTTATCTCAATGACGCCTAAATAAGCTATAACTGAACTACTTTCTATTATGTTATGGAAGAATTTTTTTTAATTCCAATTAGATAAATGGAAGACTGCTCCGAGGTTTGCACTATCCTGAATTACAGAAAAACGTCATTTTATGACAACCTTCAACAAAACATCGATCACCAAAACTTGAAGTTTTTGCCATTTACCAATGATCAAACATAAATTCTTGATACAACACAGAGCATACAAAAAGTCAAGCATGTGAGACATGTAGAAATTTAAGAAATATACAAATAAAGCACCAAAAACCGAGATCAAGCGACATCCACATATACCAATAAAAAGGGAACTTCATACGAACAAGAAATAAAAGAAACTAATTTCTGATATATGAGTTGTCCCCAGCTCTAAAGCAACTGAAAATAAACAAGACAGATTAGGCCACCGAAACTCCATTGAATTTAACCTTTTTAATCAAATACAGGTAGATGATCGAATATTCTTTAAGTTTCACAATCCATCAAACTATTCGACCTAAATCATCAAACTGAAGGGATACTACAACCAATTTCATTCATTCAAGATTCAAGACCTTACACCATTCTATCTGTTCAGACGAAAGCCTATTGACATAGATTTTCATTACCCCAAAGCATAACTAAATGTTGGTGACCATCTAATCGAAAATGGAGTCAAAGGCCAACCTTGGTATGCATAATTTTTGTAAATCTAAATTATCAAAATTACAAGAATTAAAGCTTCCAGCAAACCGGGAGTTCAGAAACTCCACGATTATACTCAACAAAAGTGCACTATAGCAAGTCTATTCCATTAACATACAAACAAAAGTATGCAGGAAAAGATACCTTCAGGTTACTCAGCATCTTAACGGTGCAGGATTGAAATAAAGCTGCAATGTAGGTAACAAATATCATTAAGCCAGGGTGCCATAAGACCAATTGTAACATTCTAAGTTCAAAATAGTGGATTAATTAACAAGTTACAACGTAAAAATCACTAAAAAAAGCAGATTTGAAGTTATATCACTTAAAATACATTCTAATTCACTACAAGAGTGACATGCAAGACACGAACATTCTTATGTGCTGTACTGCAAGATGTATACCTGCATAGTGAACTTCAAATAGTTATTGATGGTGTAGAGAAGAGCAGGGACAGCGAGAAGGACATTGTTACAAGCTGCCTGCAAGTAAACAAACACAACTTCAGGAAAAAAGCAGGTGTAACCTTAACGGCTTATGTAAAAAGGCATCCGGAACGCAACTGCGCTGAGAAAAATTTATACAAAATCTCGAAGTAAATAATTAAAGCGATGACATAAAATAGGAAGAAATAAAAAAAAATCGTGCGCAAGGAAAAAAGTAAGAAAAACGGTAAACGCAGAATTAGTGAGACATAGAAATGCATCGCTTCTATATCCATTTCAAAGTAATTTGACATCAAGAACATCCTAACGGTATATTTATGGTACAACCTAGAACTTCCTCACATTGTCTTCTTGTAAACATCCCGTTAGATAAGGTTTAGACATATAACATCGCATTGTATATTCATATGCTATGGGTGCAGGGCATAAAACCTCGATTTGCATCTTGTGAACCATTAATCAACAAACAACTTGGCCCGAAACAAATGCCATATAAAATTTAGATATTAAATATCTAAACCTAAAATACAACTATATTTAAAATAGTAGCAATACATTCTTGAACCAATCTAAATTTGCACAAATTAAAATTGATAACCAATGGTAGTCGGAACTCAGAGGTTTCTTTATCCATACGGTCTTAGTTGTTGATAGAACATGAGAAATACAATGCAACCTGTCCTCCATCTAGGGTTTTTTGCAATTGATTGTTTACAGGTTATACACATAAATCATATATATCTAACCTAATAAGAAAAGAAAACAAGTAAAGGATTGACTAAAAATCTGTTCTCATCTAGCCGTATATGGACATCTAAATGCTTCCTCATAAATCATATTAGGTGCAAAAAGTAATTAGTGAACCATCTATCTAACCAAGAAGAAAAGATTGTAGCTAAATAGATTAGGAAATAATGAAAAAGAGAGAACCAGAATATTACCTGTAGCTTTCTTATTGATTTCAAAAATGCACAATCTAATTAGGGGAACCTATAACCTATATGATACCTATTTATAAAATCCCCCACTTAAAATCAGAGAAGTCAACAACCCATAAAACTCCTATAAAGACCAAAGAACCTCTTTACATTTTTGGCATGAAGAATTGGTTACAAACCTTGGTGCGGCCCTAGAAGAGTGATTAGATATAGAGCTTTAGAGAGAGAGACAGAAAATAGAAATTTATATTGAGAGAGATGGTGAGAGATAAAACTAAACTTTGAGATATAGAAAACTTTAGAGAAACATAGAGAAAATAGAAATCCATACTGAGAGAGAGAAAGAGAGAGAGAGAGAGAGGTAAAAGTTACCTTTGACATCCAGAGGGGGCAACTATTCAGTGAAGGAAGAGTGTGAAGACGAATGCATCATTGAATGGGTCCGTTTCTGGAAGAGAGAGAGAGAGAGAGGGTAATGAACGGTTTGATATATATTGAATGTGGTTGGATTTCGGTAGAATTGGCTATTCGTGCCGTCAAGATTTGTCCCAGCCAGATTGTGTCTATATAGTGGAATGAATGCGTTAGATTTCGCTAGAGTTGGCTATTTAGACGGTCAAGATTTGTCCTAGTCATAATTTATGTAATTATTGTGTCCTAGTCACATTGATCTCTTTTGTATAATAGACTAGGCATAATCCCCGCCCTACGGGCGGGGAAATGCCTTTTACTCAACATGGAAAAAAGTGTTTAGATGTTGCGCTATTAAAAATGTTCTCTTTTATGGATAGTCCGTTGTCATAGTATTTTTTGACACATGTGTTGTTAACAATATATAGATTGCATTGTTATTAGATATAATTTTCACGATGGAGTTTCAAGACTAATAGAATGCAATCAATTTAGACTCCATGATGTCAAAAAGATAATAATCATTTCAGACACCGACTTGAGTGTAGCGGACATGGATGTGGGTTGTAGTATTAGACATAATTGATATTTTGAAACAGTCCGCCGAAAAATACATGACTAAATGGATTTATTCATAACTACAGGCTTTGTCTTATACGAAATCTAAAATTCGTAAGTCATTTATGATTAAAGACGGTTAAACTTATTATTATTATTATAAAAAAGATAAAATTAGAAAATATAAAAATCAAACATATTCAATTTTCACATGAGTATTTTGTAAACATGCAACAAAAAAACTTTCCTCTCCTCTAAGCCTGTACAAAAATGAGGTTCAAGTCCAAGAAAATAAGAGAACAAAAAGTTATTTAAAGAAGAGTTATTTTCCTTTTGAAAACTCTGTAACAGTTATAAGAAATGGGAAGCCACTGAAACAAAACAATTACTTTGAAATAGCTACTAAGATTAGCAATTCTCTTGCAGTTTAAATAATTAAGCCTGTACGAAATACATGGGTGGTGAAGCAGCTTGTGTAGAGAGTAAACACATACGTGAGGTTCTAGGGCGAGAGAGGTTGGCAACTGAAAATTTTAGTACTTGATGGTGTGATATTGATATCATTCAGATAAAGTATATTAAATTTAGATACGAAATAATCAATAATTAAAATTTAAATAATGTATGAAATCTTGCAATTGACAATGAAATGATGAATATGGGCATATGCATCATTAGAGTAATAACAACTCTTAAGTCCCTCTATTAACTCAAACATGTGAAATACTAACCGATTGTAATTCTATTTAAATTCCTGAGATATCAATAAAACATGGATACATTCCCATATAAAAACTTAGCATTTCCAATATAAAGTATAAACACCAACAACTCATCCACTGGATCCTGTAGTGGATGAAAAATATAAGTTTATATACCTAACTTGGATATATTCCAATAAAAAAAGTGATGGAGAATTATCTAAATTGGATGAATATGTTGTAATAAAAAAATCGTAAAATACATAACAAATTTAAATAGAATTACAAACATTTGATGTTTGTTGAAAAAATTATACTACATGATTAACCAATTAATTACAAAGGGGAAATTAGTACCTTGTGTTTTAAGGATCCATCAGTATAACCTTATATCAACTGAGTTCGGAGCAGAGCCAAGGTCCCTACGAGTAGTTTTCATAAATTAAATTTAGTAACCAGAGACTGAGCTTGATAAAGCCAAGTTGAATTGGAAAGTTTTCTGAGGGCTACCAGAATTCCAGTTAAATAGTCAAGCCCATCATTTGAGAATTACCTGAATGCTGCAATCACGTTCCCCAAAGTGAACAACGTTACCAAACATATCAGCTAGAACCTGTGGATTCAATTGGTATTCCGGAGGTGAGTCACAAGCTTAAACACTGAAGGCAGAGATAGAAAATAAAAGACAACTTTATTAACTTTGGAGTAACTGGAACTCAATGTGCCTTGGGTTTTGAACGTACTTTTCCAAATAAACTCCATCATTTCCAAATGCTGCACCAGCTTCACTCTTTGCTTGTTGTTTAATATGTCAGATATTATAATGATTGTGGTAAGATGTTGCAATTTTAAGTAGAGTTCTTTAATCTCAAATATACGGACACTTCAGACCCAATTCAAAAAGTTTGATCAAATACTGACACACAAGAAATTTGTAACCACGTAAGGAAGTAACAACACAGGATGAATCTAGAAAGAATAGCTTAGGGGATACCTGTAACAGTTTGACGAACTCCTCGGGTTCTTTGGCGAGACGCATTCCACGTCCACCCTCACCAGGAGTTGCCTTGAAAAACAACAATAAGTTTGGTGAAACTTCATAGCGATATGAATGAAGACTTGCATACCGAAGCCGTACCATACATATAGATTACATAATTTATCTTAATGGTGTGTTTGGTTGACGGAATCATGAATCCGCGGATTCACGAGTCCTTGGGATTCATGATTCCACGGATTCATGAATCCAAGTAATATTTTTTGGTTTGTTTGGCAACCACTAAGAATCCTACGATTTATTATTACTTGAATATTTTTTTTTCAGGAAACCGTTTTTTTCGAGCACCGTTTTTTCTTGGGAAAACAAAGTCTCTATCAAGCAAAAAAAGTTTTATAAAATTTCAGTTTTCGGAAAAATATTTTTAGCAAAAAAAAAAGAATTTTTCAGTAAAAAAACGGGTTTGGAGGAAAAACAGTTTTAGAGAAAAATCCGTTTTCTTAAAATTAATTGGATTTTCGGTAAAAAAAAAACTTATTTCGGGAAGAATAGGTTCTCGGGGAAAATGGTTGTTGGAAAAATCAGATTTTGGGAAAAAAATATGTTTGAAAAAATGATTTTCGTGGAAAAAAATAATTTTCGGGAAAAAAATAATTTTCGGGAAAAAAATAATTTTCAAAAAAAAATACGATTTTTGAAAAAAATTAATTTTCGAAATAATTATTTTGTAGAAGGAAATATTTTTTCTTTGATTTTAAGTTTGATTTAGATTTTTTAATCCAAAATCCTATCAAATCAAGGGGTAGGGTGGGATTTTGGTCCAATACAAAATTTGGAATTAAGAACCCTTGGGATTCAAGAGTCCTAGGATTCTTCGTAGCCAAATAGATCAAGGATTCATGATTCCTACCAAATCCCACTTTTGATAGGAATCGTACTTAGGAATCCTGCAACCAAACAAACCATTAGTTTATAATGGCAGATTAACACCAGATATTCTCTAGTGGTCTAACGTCTAAGTTGGAGTTATAGACACATTCTAGATATCAAGTTTATGGGTAAGATGTATACTATATGACTTCAGAAGAAGGAATTTGTTGATAAGTTTCGAAAAGACAATAAGTTTAAAAAATACAATTTGGAAAAGGCTTGAGATCTGGAATTTTCAGTGCATCGTCAAAATACAATGTCACAAAGGAATTGCCGATTTCTGTTAAGGATTAGCAAAAAAAAAACTCTAGAAGAGCTTAATTTACCTAGATCATCACAGGCTATCCAATTCAATGAGCTAATCTGATACCTTCCTCTGTGCTCTACAATGGGAAAAATTTACAAAACAATGAGAAAAATGCAAGCAAAACTGGTGATATGAAGAAAAAAAATAAAGGAAAGATTGCTAGATAAAGTGACATGTATACTTGCATGGCGATAGTATCATAATATACTACCCAATTAAGGGGGTAAGAGTATTGACGGCAAGGTTTTCATATGTTCTTCTCTAACAATTGACATATTGATGGATATGAAAAGGACGAATTATCAGATATGGTACCTGTAATAATCCGTCACTCCCGGGAACAGTTGGAACACCAGCTTTCTTCATTGTCTATCTAGCAGTAGATTTGTCACCCATAACATGAATGCTGTCAAGCTGCAGTAAAAGTAAAATTAGTCCTGAAAGCATTGCCGTTATACGAGATAACAGTATTCCCTCCAACTTCTAAATCTCAGACACTAAATAAGATTTCAATTTTCAGCCGTTTTTAGATTACAATCAGACCAAGAGAGAAAAAAAAAATATGTCAAATATCAAGAACTCAGAGCTCATGAAAGGCATGATCTCATAAACATTAGCAACTTCAAGATAGCTACAAGAATCTTGTTCATTGAATTGGCTATGCATGCTCAAAGGATAAAATTTCTAGTTTATAACTTTATATCATCTAATGGTCTGCTGCCATTATGTTTCTTGAATTTAAGTACTTACATTAGGTCCAATAAAGTTAATTCCATGCTCTCTGCACATTTCAACAAGGAAACCGTATCCAGGATGCAGCATGGTAGATATACGACTTATAGCAACAGATAAAACATCAGGGATCACAAAGTACCTGCGAGAATGAAGAAATATATATGAAACCAAAATAAGGAACTTGAAATAAAAATTTATGTAACACCCTCAAGGGAGATTTAAATTGAGGCGATTTAGTCATCTGACTGCACATATTAGAAAATTTACTGACTGAGGCAACAGGAATACAGAAATGGAGAAGGAAGAACAAACTTGAGGTAACTTACGATTGCTTGCTAGGTACTTCACCAATGCAAACAGCCTCATCGGCAAGCTTCACGTGAAACTCTTTATCTATGGTTGAATACACTGCCACACCAGGTATGCCCATCTCATGAGCAGTCATTACTATACGAACTGCAATTTCACCTCTGTTTGCTACAAGAATCTTATCTCCCCGGCATGTCACACATAGTGCTCCTACACGTTTTCTAGTCTTTTGGCTTAAAGGAATCGTTTGAACTTTCTGTTTAGGAAAGATTACCCCACTTCCAACCATAAAGCTACATTGTGAGCTCCTTATTTGTCTAGATCACAAACCATCTTGATTCTCTAAAGTTGAATCACACTCTAAAGAAGGTAAAAAATATCAGCTGATTATTGTCTTAAGGTTATAAAGGTGAATATCAATTATCACATGCTCTAAGAGTTCTTGGATGTGCTCTAATACCTTGTTACACTATGTTAAGTACTTGACTGATACACCTCAAAAAAAATTCTTCATAAAGAGAAGGAAGTTCAATTACTTTGCAATACAAATTTATGTTGATTTATTTCCAAAAAAAAATGGGACAATAAGAGATTGAGATGCAAAAATACATTAACACAAATTAGCCGAATATAATGAGATGAAAAACTACATATCTGAAATCCGACTGAACAAATGGAGAGAATAAAAATCTACCTGCAAATAAAGAGATAAAGATGAAATCTATTATGAATAGGAAAGAGTGGATAATACAGGAAATACTTCCAAATGGGTAGTGTATAATCAAACACACAAACCAAACAAACGAAATAATCAAATGGAGGTTGAACCCACCTGGATCTAATTTGTGCAAATAAACTCCCGTATGTTACATAAAGCTGTTATTTCGCACAAACTGACACCAGCGAAAAAAAATTGAAGAGATAATAATTAATGAAACCAAAGTAGATTAATGAGGGGAATAAAGTTGAAGAGAGAGATTAATGAGGGAAAAAAGCGTTAGGGTTCTTTTTTGGGAGAAGAAGATGAGTTGAAGCCGATTAAGAATGCAACTTGATGACCGATTTAGAAGGAGATTGATAAGGGGTAGTAAATTGATCCAATGTAATTGATCTTGTAATGAAGAGTCCATAACCAATTTATTGAATAAAAAAATGAATTTGTTGTCAGAAGAAACGGTATGAGATAGAAGAAGTTCAAAAGTTGAAAAGTTTAGGAACCCAGTAGAATCCATATAGGTGGGTTGTCCTAGTCAGAGTAATAATATCCTAGTCACATTCTAATTTTGTCCTAGTCATCATCAACCGATGATGCCTAATACCCATGAATAGAGATCAAAGGACAAAGTATCCTAAAAGTAAACTCAAAAGGAAGAAGATCCGACGAGGTAAAAATATTATTACTTTTTTATAGGAACCCGTAATAAGAAGAGATAGCAAATCTCGGGAAGCTTATTCCATATTTGTGTGATGATAATCTGCGAAAGAAGTATCCTATATACAACCCTATTAATGAAATGGTGAAAGAATAACTAATAATTGGTAAAGGAAGAACATAAGCGAAGTTGGAGATAGAGGGAGGGAGGCGGAGAGGCGATACGTGCAAGGAGGGTCTAATCAAATAGTGGAAATAAAGAACGTAGATGCAAATAATTATAATAAAAATTATCAATGAATTGAGGACTACTTAGCTTGAATTAGGGGTTGTCTAACGCAATTTCCAAGAACCTGCAAATGAGAGGAAGAAAGTAAGGCAAAAAGAACTTTCAATATATGAAGCAAGAACTGGTTCATATTTCAATAGAATGAAAAGTTATTTGTAATGGTTGAATGTTGAAAATAAACCAATAGTGTTCCGGACGCAAAAAACACTGCTATGTATGGACTTATAACTCCATATATTGTAAGAAAAATTGTTCCTTTAGAAGTAGTGAGCAGCAGCGAAGACTGTTTTTCCCGTTGATTTTCAAATAGTACTATGATATTAATTTCAAATATTAGCCTGATATGGAGGAGAAGATATTAGAGTAAACCACTAATTGAAGGAACATGACCAGTTCTATTATGTCTCAATGATCATGTAAAGGTTTGGTGTAGATATGTTATTTCCTTTAGAATTTTGGTTTATAATAAATAGGTAGCTTATATAAGAGCAACGATTACATCTCGAGGTACATAAAAGGATTCTAAGAATTAACGAAAATGGGAAAACACAAGTTCTTAATCAAGAACTATTTTATCCTTCATGTACTGGTTATAATGAAATTCATGCATCTAAAACAATCATAAATATTTATACCTATCTGAGTATTGAAGTGTTGTTCAAGATAGGAAGGAAATTTGAAAAAGATGAATTCAATTATTGTTCATGTGAATTAGCATCCTCACAAGCTAAAAAGAATAGAAGTTGTAGTTGATTTTTATGTACTTGAACCCCTACGAGATGGCTGACAATGGTAGTATTTTTTACCCATTTTCCAAATATTGTTTGATATTTTTCTATCATTGTTCATGTTATTTATACAGATAGACAAAATAATCGTATATTGAAATATAAGTTGTACAGCATTTTCATAGTTAAAGAGGGATACAATTAAGTGTTTAACCATAAGAGATTGAGTTACCCACAAGATGTTGATCGGCCCACAAGATGTTGATCGGCCCACGAGATGTTGATCGGATTGACTTGTAAAACCAGTGTTTCAAGTAACATTAATCCACCTTACACATTAAAGTTAAGAAACTGGATCAAATATACGCAAGCTAAGTTGAACAACCATGAAGATCAAAATACTCAAAACAGGATAAACCTAAATAAAGTTGTTAACTGGTTAGGTTGAACCCTTGAATTAGCATATGTTCAATAATAAACAAATCTCCATCAAATTGGCAGCTTTATATTACCATCAATTAATAATCGTCCACCATAAATCAACAACTCTTTCAGGCATTTCATCAAACACCTTTTGATATATACTTGTTTTACCAGAAAATGTATAAAGATGAAGGTTGAATTTCCATGTAAATATGAACAATTTAATAACATGGTTCTTAATTTATAAATTGACCTTTGTAAAGAGAAAATTATGAACCAAGAATGACCTAACTGAACAAGTTTAAAGGGAAAAACTTACTAATTTTATAATCTTCATGTTATTGACTCTATTAGCATTTTGTCAGTTGAAGAGGTTGGGAAGAAATATGGGTTATACCTGTTCGTCAAACCAATACTACTTCAATTTGTCCTCAGCCTTCATTCCAGCTCCCCATAGTTTTCCGACTCATTCTCGTAGTCAGAGAACACAATTTAAAAAAAGGTCGATGAATTCGATTGGGTTTGATGTAGATTTTGAGGCTAAACCAGGAGAGATTACAACAATTGGAAAGGAAGAAACTTGGTGGGGAAGAGAGTGGTTGACGACAATGGAAGGTTGAGAGTTGGAAAGAAACTGAAAGGGAACGAGGAGTCACTGCGTGTGGGCCTGTGGGAGAAGAGGAAAGGAAGAAACTTGGTGGGGAAGAGAGTGGTTGACGGCAATGGAAGGTTGAGAGTTGGAAAGAAACTGAAAGGGAACGAGGAGTCACTGCGTGTGGGTCTGTGGGAGAAGAAGAGTTTCGGGCATGAGTCGCCCAATGAGATAGATGATTGATTGAAGGGCTCCGATTCAAATGAAATTAATCTTATTAAGTTTGAAAATTGTTTCAACCCATCAGATTAAAGACAATGGAAGTCCATGTCATATGTCTACGTGGTTGTCTAGTCAGCACCGAGGAATATTTATTTTGTCCTAGTCATATTGTCCTAGTCACAAGGATCTGTTTTGTATAATAGATTGATCAGAGTTTACATAAGAAAGATATAAGAACATATATATATATATATATATATATATATACACAAGATTAAGTAAAAGTATTTGTGTCGTCCTAAGCCTTACCCGTTAACGGTATTGTCCTTGTTTTTCGCACCTTACACAGGTACAATATTTGTTCTTGACAAAGGCTCCATGAGCCTCCCCAAAAGGCCTCACCACTTATTAAGCTTGAGAGTACACCTACAGCTCAGGTTCCGGACACTCTCGTGGACGATGTGGGACTATCACAATCCCCCACCTTCAGTGAAGAGTCGTCCTCGGCTCTGATACCATTTGTGACGCCCCAAAACCTAGCAGTTAACGATATTATGTTCGCTTTTCACACCTCAAATAGGTACGAGATTTTGTTCTTGCCAAAGGCTTCACGAGCCCCTCTAGAAGTTCTCGTCACTTACTAAGCTTGAGCATATACATGTAGCACAGGCTCTGGATACTCTCGTGAGCGATATGGGACTATCACAATATCTTTTGGTGATTGTCCTATCCCAGTCGTATTCGATTAGTGAGGGCATTCACGTTCGTTACCTCAGATTGTATCTTATTTTTACATGTAAGAGCATCTCCACGTGCTACACTCAATCTTACAAATTCTAATTGTCAAGAAAATTCATGTTCGATACCTCAACCTATTTCTTATTTTTACAGGTTCTTAGACACTCTTATTTTTACATGTTCGATACCTCAACCTATGTAAGAGCATCTCCATGTGCTACACTCAATTTTAGACACTCTAAGTTCCACATAGGATTTTTAGATCTCATCAATGTCAAACTCAAATTGGATTTCTAAGATGATGTGGCAGTAGTTAAATATAAATATCTCAATAGGGCACTCTATTTCTAGAGTGTCATTTTGAAATATATATCTCTAATTGTCCAACTTGTCATGTTTAAAATTTAAACAAATAGAAATTAAGTCTTCATATATCTTTAAGTAACTAAATATTTCTTTAATAAAAAATATCTGTCACATAAGTGTAAGTAAGATAATTTTAGAGATTTACATGACAGACATAAAAATTACAAGATTTCTATTTTACAACATAGAGATGAAAAACTTAATTAAAAATTGACTCTAAGACTAATGAATTGTTTTTAATCTTAATTAAAAATTGACACTAAGACTAGGGGTGGGAATCGGGCGGGTATGGGCACCCGCGGGTAATTCTGAGTCGGACTCGGGCGGGTCGGGTAAGTTTCTCCTCTGCCCACTCGGGTTCTCGGGCGGATTCGGGCGGGCTTTTCTGAAATCTCCTATGATCAAAGCCCGCCCATGCCCACTAAAGCATCGGGCAAGTCGGGCTTCGGGCAAATCGGGCATCGGGTTTCTTTATCTGATATTTTTTTACCAGATCAGGAAACTCTAGTAATTTGATATTGTTCAAATAAGCTTCTCTAAACAAATTGATACCAAATCTTTACAAAACTTATAAATCAAGAATGAAAGAAATACTCAGATTCCGTAACATAAGAAATCAACAACTGATATAGATCTATATATGCAAACATGAGACTTGGTTGTCTTCCACTTTTTTTCTTGTCTTTGTATGTTTCATTAGTTCTTCTTTGTTCTTCCTTCACATCAAAATAATTTTAAAAATTGACCACTACATAGAGGTGGAAGATGATCCCAATAACTTATTTAATAGAGAAGAAGGTTGGCACAAGAAGGTCTAGTAAATAAGAGAGAAACGGCTAAAGAGACAACGTAGATTTTTTTTCTCTCTCTATGCTACCGAATTTCTCAGATTCAATGTGGTAAACTATTAGGGTTGCTTCAATGTGTTGTTTATATATCTTGGGAGAAACCTTAAATCTACTTTGGGCTTTATAGTGAAGTATAATCGACACTCAAAGTGATTGGCATCTATAGGCACCCGTCGGGTGAGCATATCGGGCTCGGGTATGGGCGGGGTGGCGGGCAGAGCTTTTCACCCGAGCCCGCCCACGAAAAATCATCGGGCTGGGCGGGTAGTACCCATCTTCGGGCGCGGGCGTCCATGGACATTGTCGGACGCGGGTAAACGTGACGGGTATCGGGCTTTCGGGTAGAATTCCCACCCCTAACTAAGACTAATTAGTTTTTTTTTTTTCTAAATTTGCATTTAAGTTGCAAGAAATAATTATGCTTCTTGCAACATAAGAAAAATTGAGCAGGGGCGGATTTAGAGGGTTGCCATATATGCCATGGACAACCCTCAAATCTAAAAACAAACTTGGTGAAGTGGTAAGGGTGTTGAAATTTATGCGACAGGTCCTGGGTTCGAAACTCATGTGCTACACTTAAAGTCACTTTTTCCTTCCCTCTTCTATTTTTTACTCTCTAATTTCCCCTCCAAAACCCTAGTTATCCCCGTACCACAAAACCCTACGTATTCCCTCTATTTCTTTCTAAAACAAATTAAACCTTCTATTGTTTCTCCCTCTCCAAAATCTCTATATCCCTACCAAAATTGTCTCTCCCTCTCCAAAATATCATCTCCATCTAACCATTTCCTTCTCCAAATTGTCACAGGTAATAATATTTTTTATTTTCTCCAACAATTAAATTCGATCTCCAAAATAGGAATATTTGTTTTGGTAGTTGTTTGAATTAGAATTCTCCAATTCGAATTTAGAGTTGAATAATTAAATAGTTGAGAATAGGAATTGAATAATTCGAATTTAGAATTGAATAATTAAATAATGCAGGTTCTTATATTGTTTGTTTGTCATAGATTTTGTAATGAAAGAGTTGGGTGATCGATTTACACTGCAAAATATTGAGTTGTTGAATTGTGTGGCATGTTCTAATCCTTGTTCTTCATTTCAAGATTTTGACCTTAATTCACTTTTGGGGTTGGCAAAATTCTACCCAAATGACTTTAAGGATGTTAGTGATAAGGAGTTATCTAGTCAACTTGAGACTTACACTGAGTGTGTCAAGACGGACGATAATTTTTCGAACTTGAAAGGTATTTTAGATCTATGTAGGACTGGTTCGTACAAAAAACCACAAGACATTTGGATAGGTATACACTCTTTTGAAGCTAGTTTTGTCATTACCGGTGGCTACCGCAAGTCTTGAACGAGTATTTTCTGTTATGAAATATGTGAAGAATGAGTTGAGAAATCGAATGTCTAACCCATGGCTTAATGATTGTTTAGTGACATTTGTGGAGAAAGATGTGCTTGCTACAATCGACGATCAAGATATTATCAAGCGCTTTCAAGGAATGAGTAAAAGGATAATGAATTTACACTTGAACTAGAAAGAGATTTTTATTTTGAGTTGTAATTAAAACATTAGAATATTTGATTATGTAATTCTCGGATATTTTTATTTATTTTTTGTTCTATAATATTTTCGGCATACCTTGAGTTTTAATCCTGGATTCGCCCCTGAAATTGAGTCTGTCTTTTTTGAGTTCCTTGCCTCCACGTTTATCATCTCCAGCTGGTTACTGCTTTTCTTTACCCTTTCAAATTATTCCTCTCCTTTTGTCTCTTTGGAAGGTTGTCCAAGTTAGAGATTCGGATTGAATAGTTTTGACCAGTTAATTTATAAATCCATCTAACTTCATTGTTTTGTAATTGACTGTTTAGCAAATCAATCCATTCCTATGTGAAACCTAACCCTTACCTAAAATGAAATTTGACCCTAACCCTAAGTCATGCTCAGTAGAAAGGTTAATGTAAGGATTGAGTATTAACCCTCATCAACCGGCAAATCCACTTAACTTTACGATGATGATGGGTGGGTTTAGAATCTTTGTCGTTCAAAACGGGAAAAATAAGATGAATGGTGTGTAGACCGTCTACTTTCTTTCACGTTTGAGTAGACCTCTTAACAAAAAGAAAAAAAATTGAGTTGACTTTGACATTTCCGCAGGGGTGTGTAAGGGGTATGGCTGCTCCACCTGGCTCTGCCCGTATCTCTTCAATATTAGTTCGAAAATAAAAACAAAACGAAATTATGTATAGGTAGTGAGACATGAGAAGTCTCGTGTTCAAACCCTTCCACTTATACATTTTGTTTTTCTTTCTTAAAAAGATAAAATTTAAATCATTAAGGGTTTTCACTTTCTAACCTATCAGGATACCTTTAAAAAGGGAACAAAAATATTTGTTCGACAATTAGCACGTATAGTTAAGCGACTATAATCACACCAGAGATTGTCTTTTTCGAAACTAGTCATATGAATCGATTTTTTTCTATTAGTTTTAATCTATGGTCAGCTATTGTCCAACTTAAAATTGTGGTTCCGCTCTTGACTTGATATACATTCACAATATTCTATACTATATAATTTATTTCTATTGATAATTTTTCGCTAGTTAATTATTGTGTTTGCAATTTTTTTCATTTGTATATAACTTCGCACCCTTGGGTCCAAATCCTGGATCCACCACTGCCATTCTGCCTTAATTTTGTCAATTTTGTTGTTTCATGGATCAGTTTCCTCTCATTAATTTATTAAGCCGTGATCCCTGTCAAATTCTACACTAATTTGATATATTTATAAAAAAGACCGAGTCAACATTGGACATTCTGGACACATTACACATACACATCCATCCCCCAAGGAAAGTGGAAATGAGTCATTAGATAAGGACAACCCCCAATTGTGAAGGAGATACAAAGAAGTTGTGACTTTTGGACATAAAGAAAAGTTTCAAGAACGTAAAGACTCTGGTCAACAAGATATGACATAGAAGACACCTTCATTTTGGATAGAAATATTAAGGTTTTGTTTTTTTTGCCCCTAATCCTCATTTTGGACATTATGATTTTGGACATTATAGTGAATATGTTTTAACAACTTCCAAATAATTGAATAAAAAGTCCAATAAACTTCCAAATAATTGGATAAAAACTTTGAATAACACAAATAAACCTAAAACATCACTTCAATTAAACTGAAAATATGTTTTAATAACTTCAAAAAGCTTAAGACTGAATAAAAATTCTAGCTCTAGCTTAACATCTATACTAACAATTCTTTATTACATAAAAGAGACCCCCAAGCATTCTAACACTTCTAAAGTTTATTACCCTAGTACAGGGCCGACTCGAACAATTAGAAGGTTCCAAGCGGAGTTAATATTTTAGGTTTTATATTATGCATGTTAAGAAAAAAAAAATTCTCAGTAGTGCGGAGGGAGAAAGTTGAACATTTGATCTCTTACACGTAATCCGAGCTTTTTACAAAAAAAAATACAACTTAAATCATGTTCGTATTATATACAAAATTCATAATGAAACCTTAACTACGTCAGATCCAAAATGACCGACTTCTTTGAACGGACTCGCCCACGCCAAGATACTTAATACGACTCTTTTTAGATATTATAGAAATTCAAAATAACATAAATGACTTTTTAAAGAACTCTCATAATTGATGACACTAAAAAATTACTTATTCAAATAGAAGCTTATCCTAATTGTAAAGCACCAAATAAATGATAATAGCTTTTAACTATAGCATTCTACGCACCAAAAGATAGTCAGTCATGAACAAATAGGACGCTGATTTTTTTTTTCTGCACATGTCAATGACATCATCATCCACAATGACATGTCATTAAGCATGTGAGTTCATATCTTGGTAATGGACAGAGGAGACAATGTTATCATTGCTTTAAACACAAGACAATCCTTTTAATTGGAGCATTATATGTATAATGCCTCTCTAGTAAAAGTTATTAATTCAATCTCTCATCATAACCTTTTTATTGTTATTTAGACAGCTTTTTCTACTTGCCCCAAACTTAGGGTATGCTTCTATATGAGTCCCTTCTTTTTTGATGTTAGAGTTCTCTCTTTTAACACCCCATAGATAGAATAGTCCAAGAATACTTAGATTGGACCTAATCTGTATTGAGTTTGAACACGACGAACACAGGCCTAATCTGTATTGAGTTTGAACACGACGAACACAGTCCAAATCGAATGCCTCTGGACTACCCCTAACTTGAGAGTCTCTCAGACTACTCAGTCCGGTACCCACGAAGAGTGACACGAGAGGAATGGGTTAGAGCAAAAAAGACGTAGCATCTTGAGATGCACCCCATGACCCAAAACTTAATTATACTCAAATTATAGTGCAACAAATGAGAGCAATTACTTTTGGCCCCAAATTTAATTAGTTGCTTATCCTTTTCCGACAGAGGAAGATGCTATACATTCTCTCTCTTTCTGTGTAGTGTGATTGTGTGAACTTTGTGTGTTTTGCATGCTTAGTGTGAAAGACATACTAGTAAAGTTGGCAAAAAAGAATAGCACGTGCTTTATACGTAAAGTCTTAAAGTAAGTCACGTGATTTAAAGTCTTGAAACTAAGGGAAACTGCCCTTTCCCTCCCCTTCCCCAGATCTCACTTTTTCTGGTTCACAAGCTAGCCAAATATTAATACCAAATAACTCTTTGGTGCTTTTTAGTAGCTCATCTTGCTTTTTCTCTCATTTCATTTGATTCACAAGCAAACTAAAATCTTACCAAACAAAAGGTTGTCACTTCATACCCTCTTTTTATTTGATGTATTGGGTTTATGATTCAATTTGTGACTCAAACATGATGAAACGTTATCCTGACCACATACTTCCATCAAGTGATTACTTAAATAAGTCTCAATAATAAATTGAATGTATGAATTCTACCGCATCAATTTCGAGTCACAAACTAGATCATAAATTGAAGTACATGGAGCATTTCATCTATATATCCACACGAGGAAGATTGTTGCAACACAAAGTTGATGTAGAATCATATCATGGGTTGTACAAATAACAAGTGATCTTAAGACAAAACATAAATAAAATGATGAAAGAGTGGAGAGGAAGGGGGTAGCTTCATAGGCATCTTATGCTTCTCAACCTTCTAAGTGTGGCAATACATTAATGAATAAAGATCACATCCATAATTTGACAAGTCATAATACCCATTATGATAGTCTCATATTCTATTCACCAACTCTTTTTGCAGTGGTTAGACACTAAGCTGTGAAAACATGGAAGTCAAAGGTTCAATATTCCTTGGAAGTTCAAATCCATAATTAATTGATATTGTGTTATTAAGAGTAAATAATGGCATATAGATGAGTTTGTATAACTATGAAGGTGTATCGAGTGTCCATAGAACAATCTCATGGCAATTATGAGTATACTTTATCAATGTTGTATGATGTGTGATTGTCTGTTGTACTCGTGTAATCTTCTTGTTTAAAAAAAACTCTCATATTTTCAGAGCGTAGCTTGATATGTAGCTTGATATTGAGTTCAATTATTGACTAATGTAGCTACTGAGATTATCTCATATTAGTCATAGAAGGGGCATGTTGTCGGGTCATAAGCCGGGAAAGCCTCTGTTCTAGGGTTTTGAGGTGATTGAGGCCCAAGACCATCGATCACGAGCCCAAAAAAACAACAATCTCACCCCAATAGTCTATTGATGTTAAAAACAAAATGGGAGGGAGAGCTTGTTGAGATTATCCCACAGTTCTTCCTGCAATTGGCTGGTGGTATTTCAACAAATGGGTGTAGAGCCTCACCTCTTCAGTTAGCTTTTTGGGTAAGAGAGACCTAAGATCCCCAAAGAGTTAGACAATACTTGTATGATCCATTAAGCCCTAAAAAATGTTTGCATTATGTATTCCAGTTTAATGGTATTTTGCAGACACCCCTTAACCTGCTATATTCTACATCTTATGTGTTATTTAATCCATTTTCCAGCTGCTTGTACAGACTAAACCCTCATTAAGAAACAAAAGGAAGACGAAAGAATCACATGATACAATTCGAAAAATCACTACATGCATATCAAGAAAGTGAAAAGCTTTTATGCAAGAAGGGAAGCAAAAACCATCAGTGTCGGGAAAAGTGAAGAACCATAGTACGTCAGAGAGGCTTGTCACGTAATTGACGAAGTGTAGTAGATTGCTTGGATGTTCTGTTCATTTCGTTGAATATCTCTTTCGAAAGTTGTTGAGCGTTATACTCTAAACCAAAACATCTCACTATTTCCATGTTCGGGTCCAAAAGGTACCTTTTATTTTCATCAATGTCAAAATGAAATTGATTAATAAAGGAAAGAAGTCGCATTTTAATCAAGTTTTTGATGAAGCTTATGAGTTAGACTTACATGTTATGAGAAGTCTGAACGAGATAGTCGGCTCCATCTTCCTCAGTTTTTCTGAAAAAGACACGATATTCCCGAGCCATCTCTTTTATTGAAGAGATAGAACCAGTTAACCCAACTATCCTTGAATCAAATTCTGCAATTTGAGAAGAAATATTTAGATAACGAATATAAAATGGAGAGAAGTTCGAAACAAAAAGGTTACATGCATGTGAGAACGGATCGGCTGACCTTTGAGGTAAGCTTTGAGCTGCGAAGGGGAATCTCTCTGAGGGTCGATTGTGACAAAGATGGGTAGGACTTTAAGTTTCTGCTCGGATTCTTGTTCCAAGTCAAGAGAAATATCAGGAGCATTCCGGACAGAAGAAAACGAAAACAGAAAGGAAAAAAGTGAAAATGAAAATACATGACGTTTAATTATGACAAACCTAATGTGTCAATGGCTTTCGCCATTTTCTGAACTTCCTCTGGACCAATATCGGGGGAAGAAGTGTAGCCAAAGTAAAGCAGTACCCAGTTTCCAACAAGGTTGCGTTCAGTAATCGGACAACCTTCAGTATCAATCAGATGAAAAGGACCTCCAATTGTGGGTCCTTTGCGTGTATCTCTCACATTCTCAATCTCTTGGCCTGATCCATTGAAGTAGTAATAGGAGTTAACAATAAATCCTTTTAAGTAACTCTGACCAACCTTTGTATTATACTGTGGCAATACCGAGGGCGATGATATAAAAACAAATTTGTCACCATCTTCGTCCCTTCGTCTACTATAACATACATCCATATCCATGACCAAAACAGTAATGATCTTTATCCAAGTTAATCGATTAGGATAAGGGTTTGGTTCGCAGTGACACCCATCTCAAATTAAACAATGATCATTATTTTTCTTTTCTATGCATCCTAGAGTCTATTATGTTCTGTTAATTTGGCCTCCTAGTATGAGAACCGGTTACGTCCAACTCTCGTTTTAACTTTGATATACTGGCCAACCTAACTAATAACTAAATTAAACATTAGTGGTTGTAGCACTTAAGGAATGCACCTTTTAAAATTGCTCGTCTCTCGTCATTATAGTGAATAAATATGCCAGCTCCAGCAATCGCCAGTAAACCAGCAGGCTTGGAAAAATAAAACAAGTTAAGAATATCAGGTTCCTATTCCTTATAAAACAAAGATGTCGTAAAGTGGGAATTGTTGGTCTACTTTAGAAAAAGGTACATATATCATATATGAGAGATTAACATAAGGATCAAATTGATGTAGATATCGTACAACTATATAAGTAGTCCAGGAGGTCGAATGAGAATTCAATCGCTCCTTAGTGACTACAGGCCGAGTATCTAGCCGTGTCTTATTGTGTTTTGGTGCTCCTGAGTAGTTATGACACTGTACTCTTCTTCCGGAACCTAACCTAAAATGGAGACATATTGGTTAAAAGCTACACAAAGAAAAACATAAAGAAGAACCACTTTCGAGTACAAAGAGAAAGATAAAAAAAAGAAACTCGGGTTTTAACAAATAGAGAAACAAACAAAGCTTTTTACCTTGTACAAAAAATGCTCAGGAGTTGACGGCGTTTTTCACCAAAGGACAGTACATAGTATCAAGTTGCTAAGGCGTAAATGACGATTAAAAGAAAAATGTAATAAGCACTGGAAAAAATAAATAGACAAGTATAAATTTCAATAGATATTCTGATTAACAGTTCATGCCTTTCAGGTAAAAATTAAGATTTATTTGCACAAACGCAAATGAACTACTATAATCTAGATTCGGAGGCTTGAATGTGAAATAAGATAATGGAGGATTCTTATGGAGAAACGAGGGTAAAAGGCAATAAAACCTCAAAATACCTTTTGAATAAGGCTTCTTCTCATAATTATTATCGTCACACCACATCACCACAATCATCTCTAACTCACCACCGCTAGAGAACAGTATCATGACAATTGAATAGCATTCTTATTCCTTTGTTAAAGATGCTAAAGTTCTTAATGTGGGTCAATCTTCTCTCTCAAAATTATCAATAAAACATGGAAATCGAAGTGTCAATATAGTTACACACATCTAATATAGCCTAAGAGCACATTTCGTAATCAATTCATAATGTATGTCCACTAAAAAGTAACAACTTCAGAATTCTAACGCAATCCTCCCACAGTTATCTTCAAAATGTAGAACGGTAAAAATGGCATAAGATGGATATTGAATTGAATGCTAAGGTATTTCACCACCCAATGCTTCTTCTTTTGACATCAAAGCTAACCATCTCCATTGAAATTCATACATACTAACAGACTTGAACTTCTATTCAATAACAAAATCTCAGAGTGTGATGATAAGAGAGTATTTGGCAACACACTCTCATGTAGACTGTTACAACAAAGAGCAATCAAACCAACAAAAACAATAATAGAAGTAAACAATCACACAAACACCACGGTAAACACTGGCGCGATGAATCTCATTATGAATAATGAACAAGCTTATACAGATGCCTCAAGGGTTTTAGTATATTTAGCTCACCAAAACCCTAGCACTCAGCCACATTTAACTCTATCCCCAAAACTGAAAAAATAGGACACCCCCTTTACATTGATAACAATCCATTATAAGAGAAAACATAAGTAGACGGGTCTGGCTGAATTTTTAAGTAGTTTTAACTTATGGTCAAAGTCTGCCACCTCAATAGCACCACCACAGCCAGCTTAGACCAAACCACCACCACCACCACCACCATTACCAAACTAACTTATCCTAGTTTTTATGGAGTAATTTTTTCTCCATTAAACCTAACTTATGCTTAGGAGAACCACTTCACTTCTAACTGCCAAATACCTTTAAGATTAATATGTTGACTCAATTATTTTCGCAAGCTAAGAACTTTATCTCTGATCATAAAGTTCAATTTTTTCAATTCGGAAACAAAACTATGAAGAAAAAGAAACTGCAAATTTAATAGAACTAACCTGCTAAGAAGATCCAGAGAGACTCTCGAGCGATGTTGGAAGGAGAAAACAAGGAAACGGGGGAAGGACATTTTCGTTCCAAATGGAAAATCGAGGAACCCAGTTCATTGAAACTTGATGAAATCGTTAGTTGCGGAGAGAATCATCGAAGAAGTTGGGATTTTCAGTAGCGATTAAAATGGGTGCTGAGAGTCGAGGGTGAGAAGAAAAGACCCAAGGTATTTTGTTTGGGGATCAAGTTTTTGAGAAGAAAGTGTCAACGGGGCCTCTAAAAGTGCAGCTCTCTTAGCGCATCCCTCTCTTCGGCACTCACCGTGGGCCTTCAAAACAGCAAGGATTACACCAATCTCTAAGGCGCTAAGAGAGAGGGGGACCTAAGAGCATCTCCAATGCAAAACTCAAAAAATCTCTATTCATCCTATGTGTCAAGTTCCAATTGAGATTCTCGAGCATCTCCAATGCAAAACTCAAAAAAATCTCCATTCGTCCTATTTGTCAAGTTCCAATTGAGATTCTCACTCCTAGGTGTCGAAAATAGAGATCTTAAAATTCTTATATGTCTCCAATGCAACACTCTAAACTCTTTTATTTTACTTACGTGTCATGGTTATTTTTGTAAAAACATAATTAGTTATTTTGGAAATATACGAAGACTTGATTTCTATTGGTTGAAATTTAAATATTGATGAGTTGGACAATTAGAGATATCTCAAGAGGACACTCTGAAAATAGAGTGTCCTCTTGAAATATCTCTATTCCACTCTCGACACATCATCTTTGAGATCTTAGTTGAGTTTTGCATTGGAGATGATTTTTTAAGAAAAACTCAAAAAATCCTATGTGGCACTCCGAATTTTTAAGATTGAGTTTTGCATTGGAGATACTCTAAGTGGCTTTAATAGAGATCCTCAATTTTTTTTTGTCTCCAATGCAAAACTCTAAATTTATCTTATTTACTTATGTGGCGTAGTTATTTTTGTCAATAAATAATTAGTTATTTTAGAAAATATAGAAGACTCGATTTCTATTGGTTGAAAATCAAATATTGATGAGTTGGAAAATTAGAGATATCTCAAGAGGACACTAGAGTGTCCTCTTGAGATATCTCTATTCCAGCCTTTACACGTCATCTTAGAGATCCAAATAGAGTGTTGCATTGGAGAGGAGTTTTGAGAAAAAACTCTAAAATTCCTAGGTGGCACTCAGAATTTCTAAGATTGAGTGTTGCATTGGAGATGCTTTAAAGAGTAAAAAGAAGGGGAGCCATAGATGCACCTAAGTGTCAATGGGAAACTTAAATGTTACGTACACTACCGTTTCTACCAAATACAATCACGGTTATTCACACACACACACACCTAAACTTATTGTTATCCTAACATACTCACTTTTCTTAGAGACACACATGTTAGTCAAATACATTGACCAGTTTTTGTCGATAAGATAAAACCGATTTCTTTCTCAAGCTATTGGAAAGATGAAACCGATGAGTAACATAAGACATCGTCGATTTAGTCATACCGACAAAAAGCAAAGAGAAACATTCGATCGAAGAGAACGATAAGTTTTCATTCGTAAGATGAAACCGTTGTTATACTCAAATTGTCGAGTAGATTAAACCGATGTGTAACATAAGACATCGATTTAGTCATACTCACTTTCCCAATTGTAGTGGTTACAACTTTCCCAATGAAGAATATTCTTCACAAACCAGGCGGTTTTCTCCTGGTCGTTTGGATGCATAAGGATCTGATTGTAGCCCGAGAATGCATCCATGAAGCTCAAGAGTTCGTGTCTAGCTGTGGCGTCTACTAAAATGTCGATGTGAGGTAGTGGGAAGGAATCCTTCGGGCATGCTTTGTTCAAGTCTGTAAAGTCAATACATACCCTTCACTTACCATTCTTCTTTTTTACAACCACCACATTAGCGAGCCAATCTGGATAGTGCACTTCT
This sequence comes from Eschscholzia californica subsp. californica, assembly GCA_002897215.1. Lineage (NCBI taxonomy): Eukaryota > Viridiplantae > Streptophyta > Magnoliopsida > Ranunculales > Papaveraceae > Eschscholzia > Eschscholzia californica. Next base: position 830,003 of record BEHA01050469.1, on the reverse strand, counting down.
CTTACAGATCCGATGTCAAGTAGCTTCTGGATCTCCTCGTTGATCACTTTGTTGCGTTCTGGTGCGAATTTCCTTCTTTTCTGTCTGACCGGGGTATGGGAAGGGTCTGCCTGTAATTCATGAACTATTATAGAGGGGTTTATCCCTGTCATATCTGCATGAGACCAAGCAAAACAATCAGAGTTATCAGTTAGGAATTCAATGAGTTTTTCTCTAAGAGTAGGAGCTAGCTGTGCTCCAATTTGGACTTTGTGCTCTGGGATGTCGGGGTTAATTTGAACTTCGTCTAACTCTTCCATGTTCGGTTGGTTAAAGTTTGAGTTGAGGGGCACTTTGTTCTGTAATTCCTACAAGGGCTTCTTGGGAGCCTTCATTGTGTTCTTGTAGTGGTTCCTGGAAGCTCCTTGGTCTCCTTTGATTTCCCGTACTCCCCAAGGTGTTGGAAACCTCAATACTTGGTGATATGTTGATGGTACTGTAGACGGTAAAATGTCTACGGGTCGGAAAGTCTGACAGTCAACGGGTCGACGGTCAAAAGTCTTGTCGGGTCAGGTCGGATGCTTCGGGGACCGGCTACGTGTCGAAAAGAACCTGCACACAAAAAGAGAGGAGAGATCGTGAAGCCTCTGGGACACCGGGATGGTGCCGGCCTAAGGGGGCTCCGACGGTCAAGTCAGATACTCGGTCAAATATAAATAAGAAAGTCAAAGTGGGCAACAGAAGGGTAATCGTCGTCGGAGTGCTTAGGTGTCGCGGCTCGTGAAGTTGTCGGAACAGATCTCCACGGTAGTGATTTACTTACGGTAATTAGGAGGGTAACGGTGATGATATATTGTCGTTAACTTGCTAGTCGTAAGTGAACTTGCGATAAGGTGCTGGTCGTAAAGGGATCAGCAATAAGGTACTGGTCGTAAGTGGATCGGATGGTGAGAATCGTTGGATGGATGATGACGATACGCCTAGCGTCTTATCGCTAGGTGAATGATGCGGTGAGGAGGTAGCCGTATTAGGATGATGATATGGCCAGCTAGTTACTGCTGGATGAGAGGAATATGAGACCTGAGAGCTTTCTTATGCGATAAGGTGGTGATGGTAATGGTGTCGATACAACTAGCCAATTACTGTTCAATTCGGGACTATCAAGCTCTTATCTCCCAACTTCTAAGACGATGAGTCAGAGACTTTAGAAAGGTGAAGAGCTCTTTGAGAGGCTTATCGAAGGGAATGGTAGTGAAGATGGATTACTCGAGTATCGTTGTCGAATATTGGATGCCCTGGTCTGGTTATAGCCTCTTGTATTTATAGTAGTAGAGGAGGGTCGTCTTGATGACGGTCAGCTCGTAACCGACGTAATTATTCTGTGACATTACTCATGGAAGTACGTTAAGAGATAGGGGATCTGACGTATCGACCGTCAGATGAGTATTCGAATCTCTTGGGGGACGGTCAGGATGTTACCGCGCGTGCGATAAGCTACTGGCCGGTAACGTCCGTCTTCAAGTGGAAGATACGGAATATTCACCATTAGTGCGGTTATGGATTGCGCGATAACCTTCTAGCCGTCAGATAGCTTAGTACTAGGAGGTGGTTATCGCGTGACACGTGTCAGACACGCTTAGTGTTAAGCGGGTATGGATCTGGTGATCATGCTAGCGTCTTGGGCCGTTACCGGGCCTCCTTATCAAGCTTCGCGGATTTTATCCTTACGAAGCAATTGTTCATAAATTCCGCGGGCACCTCGTGAGGCGGATATTTGCCCATACAATTTGCCCCCCACTCTCTAAGTCCGGATGCGGAGTTAGAGAGTAGTGAGGTATGACCGTGTCAGCGGAGGAGTGCGCGTCTCGATCATATTTTACTAGTGGGAGTGCCACTTTGCATCGTAGCGATGGCTGTTTCGAGGTTGAGTGTCCTGCTCGTATTATTGAGGTGCCGGTAGGTTTCGGATACTTGGTCTGACAGAATCGCGGGAAGATTCGTTTGACGGAAAATTGGTCGCGAAGAGGGGGTGCCACGTGAAAAAGTCAGATATTTCGGACGCTGGCAGTACGTTTTTGGGCGCCGGGCGCAATGGGGGCGCGCGGGGAGCCCGGAGCGCGACCAGGGCGCTCCTGCGCACGGGCGCACAGGAGCGCGCCATGGGGGCGCGCGGGGCGCACAGGAGCGCGCCACGTGGCGCGCGCTGGGCGTTTCCCCAGCCCGCTCCTGCGCTCTTGGCTAGGAGCGCGCCACGTGGGCGCGCGCTGGCCGTCTGGACGGCCAGCTACTTCTTGCTCGCCGACCATCCGGACGGCCAGCTCCTTCCGGCGCGCTGGCCGTTCAGACGGCCGGCTCTTTCTTGCGCGTTTGCCGTTCGGACGATCAGCTCTTTCCGCTTCGTTTTGTCCGGGTGTCTGGGTGTCCGGGTGTCGTCCACTCGGTTCCCGCGTATGCCTCAGACATGTCTTGGGTCCTTGGGACGCCTATGTTCTTCATGTATCAGTGTTCAAATGTACTTGCGCGAAACACTACCTTGCGGGAAGGAGTTGGGGGGTACCCCTTGGGTTGGACCCTATAAAAAGAGGTGTAAGGCCATTGTTTCACTTGCCATTTAGAGCTTGGAGAGAGATTCTTGGGATTCTTCACCTTGATAAGGTATTTTTCTCTTTCCTACTTGATTTTGTTGAGTTCTTTGATTGAATTTTAGTGTTCTTCAATTGTTCTTGATTCGTTCTTGAATGTTTATAGCGTTTGATCTTCAAAGTTACGTTCCTTATTTGTTGGCATGTGTTTTTGAGATTCATACCTTGAGTTAGTTATTGCTAGATTAGATACCTTGACCGAGTTGTTGCTATGTTCGATACTTTGACTGAGTTAATGCTAGGCTTGATACCTTGAGTGAGTTACTGCTAGGTTTGATACCTTGAGTGGGTTACTGCTAAGTTCGTTTAACTGACTGCACACACCAAGCTAACTATTGCTCACTTCCTTAGCCTCACTTAGTCGTTGTAGGATCTGAAACCTTGTCCATTTTCCATACAGACTTTGCCTTCTGAGATGAGTCACCGTCAGGACGGTAGTTCCTTTGATCCGACTCATGCGCCAGAACCTTCTGAATTTAGACGAATGTTGGCGCAAAAACGCGCATTCTTGAAGCGCTTATCTGAAAATCCGGCCTCCACTAAAACGGAGGATGGACTTCAGAAAGTAAGATTCATGTATAAGATTCCCGACTCTATAGAGCTCAGGCTTCCTCAACCCGACGAGCTAATTGACGAAGATCATGGCGGCTGGACCGCGCTGTACACGACTCCTTTCTCCATGGGATTTAGATTCCCTATCCTCCGCTTGGTTCACGGGGTCTTAGATCATTACGAGATAGCTCCTTCACAGCTCATGCCTGGCGCTTGGAGGCTTTTGTTGTGTTTGGAAGTGTTGGCCTATCTACAAAGCGTAGATCTCTCAGCTAGCGATGTCCTCCGCTTCTACCACTTGGCGAGTCACTCTAAGGACAAGGGTCGGTATGGCATCAAGCCGCGAAAACCTGGTGTTCTTTTGATCACTGGTTTACCGGATACCGATCGAAAGTGTAAAACCAATTATTTTCTTGCACGTGGTGACCTGGTGTTCGGTGACCGGGGGATAGGTCAGATTCCTTCCCGTTGGCAAGACGCCCGTAAGTATGTTACCATTTATTTTGAGTACGCCATGTATGTTGTTGCCTAATGTTGTATCATCTTCTTGACAGATTGTACGTTCAATAATCAGAACGTTGCGAAGCTTCGTGGCTGGAAAGAGAGGATCTCCCAACTGCTCGAACGTCGTGACCCCGAGAGAAGTAGCGCTTTCCTTCTGTCTCATTCTTTTATTTCAAGTACTCCTCTGTGGGATTTCGTCCCTGGTAGAACTTTGATTGGTCAAGTTCCTCCTCCTGCTGCGGCTGTCGAGATACAGAGTGCACTTCGTCATTCCCAAGAGGTGTTTAGTGCGCCGATCTTATTCTCACCTCCCGCAGCGAGTACAGAGTCTTTTTCGTCGTCAGAAATGGTGGGTTCCGGCTACATCCCTGGTGCTTATGCGGACATCCGGAAGGGTGGCCAGAGGAAGAGGTCCAAGGCAGGTATCGGTTCGAGTTCTCTTCCGCATTCTTCTTCGTCTGCTCCTATTACCGAGAAGGTCCCAGCTACGGAGCCGGTTTACTCGGCGATACCCCTATCTGAGTCTTCTGGTGGGGTTTCTATGTGGAGGCATCATCCTTCTGCTTCTCCCTTTGATGGTTCCACTTTTTTGTCTACTGGAGGGGACCAGCTGCTCTCTTCTGAGGATCATCAGAAGTTCCTTGCTTATGGTCCCTGCGGGGGTGCAGACTATGGTGTTTCGCACCAATACCAGGTATTTTCCTCTTATTCAAGTTGCAACTATTTTTTGTTATATTTACATGCGCATCTTTGTTTTGGGTCTTGGTAGGCTCCCATGGCATCGATCTCCTCCCGTCGTCAGTTGAGCGAGAGCGTTGACCGAGTTGCGGAGTTTACGGGATCATTCTCCAGGTTGCAGACTCGTTACGACAGCCAGGTGGTTTCTTTTCAGGAGCAGGGTGACAGGATGCGTGCCCGAGAGAGAGAGTTAGAGGATCTTCGGGGGCGGTACACTGTGCTGGAGCGAGAAGCGGCGTACAACCAACAACTAGTTGATGAATTTCCCCGTGAGAGGGATCAGATTGCGACTGACGCGGCGTTACGGACCCGTGCAGACTTGTTCGTCGAGTACCGCGAGAATGAGCCCGACGGATGGGATATGGATGATAACATAGAGGCCTGGCGGGTTCGTCACGAGGAGCTCTTGGCGGAGCAGCGGGCGGGAGAGATGACGATAGATATGGATGAGGTGATGAGGGGCGATGATGCACTTGGAGGTGGTTCGCCTCATTAGTGTTTTCCTTTGTCTTGACTTGTTTAGAATATTATGTGTGTTGTTGATTTCTTTTCCTTAGTGACGAACTATATGTAGTCGTCGTCGTGTGTCGTTAGGCGCTCAGCCCTTTTATTCGGACGACACGCGTCGGATATATGTTGTTTGTAGAGTTGACTTCTTGTATTTTGATGGTTCATGTGAACCCACTGGATTTCTTTGAGACTCTTCCTTTAAGGATATATTGCTATGGTTATGTACTTGTTGTTTTTCTCCTTAGTTGAGTGGTTGTGGTACCAACTTATGTAGGAAAGACGACTAGCGCCTTATTGCGTTTAGGTGTCGACCAACAACTTACTGTCTCATCTTGGATGGATTACCAATCCTAACTTATACAAGTGATACGGCCAGCACCTTACTGTGTTCGGGTGATGGCTAGCACCTTACTGTGTTCAGGTGACGGCTAGCAACTTACTGTCGTCCCAACTTAAATGGATTACAAATCTTACTTATATACGGGATACGGCCAGCACCTTACTGTGTTCGGGTGACGGCTAGCAGCTTGTTGTCCCACCTTGAGTGGATTACAAATCCTAACTTATATCAGGGATACGGCCAGCACCTTATTGTGTTTAGGTGACGGCCAGCTGCTTGTTGTCCCATCTTAGATGGGTTACCAATCGTCTAGCGACCTACTGTTCTTCTTCAGAAAAGTAATGAGATGACATCGATATTGATAAAGTTTGCACACAAGTAAGTACTGGATAAATACTTGAGATTTTATTTCTAGATTTTTGTTTACATTGGAAGTGATATCTTAGATTTAAAGAACATTACATTGAACTTGAGGAATAAGTGCAGGACTTTGTTCCTTTTAAATTAATTTTGATGAACAGTACGTTGAACTCGTTGTTGTCAGATGAAGAAGTGTTCGTCATTCAACTTAGGTGCCTGGTGATTTTAGTTGCCTGTTGGACAGGTGAGGGTTGCTTAACCCGTATTGTTCTTGAGTTTCTTCATAGTCTTCTTATAGTATCTGCATTCCCCCCAGTCGAAGTGCGAAACTCTTCTGGTGGTTTGGACTTCGACTCTGACGTCCAGCCTCTTATTGTTTTTGTTACTTTGTTGTGTCTTGGAGACAGTTCCTCTCATCACACGTAGATGGTGAGGGGTGGTTGTTGGCGTAGCCAACAACCCTCCGACGCCCAAGTCAGTAGGTGATCTTTTGAAAAAAAGGCAAAATAGGAGAAGTTTCAAGGTTAGAAGTAGTACCTTCGTAAGTGAATGGCATTCCAGCTATTGCCAATGTTGAGGTCATCTTTTGATTGAAGTTTGTAAGCTCCTTGTCCCACTACCTTGGTAATGACGTATGGGCCCTCCCAAGTAGGGGCTAACTTGCCAGCTCCTGTTTCCTTAGTATTTTGAAATACTTTCCTCAGAACCCAATCGCCAACTTTGAATGTACGAACCCTGACGTTCTTGTTGTAATGTTTGGCTGCTTTCTGTTGGTATGCGGCATTCCTTATTGCCGCCATGTCCCTTACCTCGTCTACCGTATCCAGGTTATGGTTAAGTAGTTCCCAATTGCTCTCTTCTATGGTCCATCGGTATCGGGCAGAGGGAACTCCTGTTTCAGCTGGTATTACTGCCTCACAACCGTATGCAAGGGAAAATGGGGTTTCCCCAGTTGGGGTCTTTGAAGTGGTTCTGTATGACCACAACACTCCTGGTAGTTCATCTGCCCATGCCCCTTTAGCTTTCTTGAGTCGTTTTTTCAGTGAGGTCATTATCGTTTTGTTTGACGATTCTGCTTGCCCATTGGATTGAGGGTATCTAGGAGTCGAAAAACTTAGTTTGATTCCCCACTCCTTGCAGAAGTCTTGGAAATCAAAGCTGATAAACTGTGAACCGTTGTCTGTAACAATCTCCTTGGGAACTCCAAACCTGCAAATGACATGTTTCCAAACAAAACTTTTTACCTCGCGTTCTCTGATTTGGTGGTAGGCTTCGGCTTCCACCCATTTGGTGAAGTAGTCTGTGACAGCAAGCATGTAGACTCTCTGGCCTGGGGCCGTTGGTAGTTTGCCTACTATATCCATCCCCCATTTCATGAAAGGCCATGGGGATAGAATTGAACTTAGCTTCTCTGGAGGGAGGTGGGAAGTTTGGGCGAACCTCTGGCAGCTGTCGCAACGTCTAGCATAGTCAGTAGAGTCTGCTCTCATAGTCGGCCAGTAGTAACCTGCAGTCAGTGTTCTGTTGGCCAGGCTGCGACCGCCAGAGTGGTTACCGCATTCCCCCTCATGCAATTCCTTGAGGGCATACTTGGATTCCTCTTGGGTGATGCATTTCAAGTAAGGCCCAGAGTATGATCTCTTAAGGAGCTGGTCGTCCATGATGCAAAACCTTGCAGCTTTGACTTTGAGTCTTCTAGCTTCATTTCAGTCCTGTGGCAACTCATCGTTAGTTAAGTACCTGATTATTGGTGTCATCCAGGTCTCTTCTGCATCTGTAACCGCTACCTCTGAAAGCTTTGTTTTCCATACTGCCGGCCACTGAAGTAGCGTTAGGGGGATTGTTTGTGCATCCTTGGTTGGAATTGATGACCCTAAATTGGCCAAGGCATCAGCGTGCCCATTCTCGAGCCTGGGTACCTGTTCAAAACTAACCTCGGTGAACTGACTTTGTAGTTCTTTTACATGCGACACATAGGCTTCCATCTTCACGTCTTTGGCCTGGTAGGTTCCTTGTAGCTGGTTAACTACGAGTTGAGAGTCTGATTTTATCGCAAGTTTCTGGACTCCCATCTCCTTTGCCAGGTTCATTCCTGCGATTAGGGCCTCGTACTCTGTTTCATTGTTGGTGGCTTTGAACCCACATCTTATTGCTTGTTGGATTAGGTCACCTTCTAGGGAAGTGAGAACAACACCAAGTCCTACTCCATTCATGTTGCTGGAACCATCTACTGATAAGGTCCATTTGAGTTGGCTATGTTCCTGTAGATGGAGCAATTCTCCTTGTGCCTGCACTAAGGTGTTAGGTGTAAAGTCAGCAATAAAATCAGCTAGTACCTGAGATTTGATTGTTGTCCTAGGCTGGTAGCTGATGTCATGTTCGCTTAACTCCACTGCCCATTTGGTCAACCTCCCAGACAGCTCTGGTTTGTGAAGAATATTCTTCAACGGGAAAGTTGTAACCACTACAATTGGGTGGCATTGAAAGTAAGGCCTTAGCTTCCTGGTTGCAGTAACAAGGGCAAGGGCAAGCTTCTCCAGCTGACTGTATCGAGTTTCAACATCTAGCAATGACTTGCTTGTGTAGTAAACGGGCAGCTGCTTACTATCTTCTTCACGAACAAGTACTGCACTTACCGCTGTCTCTGCAACAGCAAGGTACAAGAACAACTTTTCTCCGTCTTTTGGTTTGGAGAGCAGTGGTGGGGATGTGAGGTATCTGTTCAGCTGTTGTAGAGCTTCTTCACATGCGGGTGACCACTCGAAATTTTTTCCTTTTCGTAGAGTGGTGAAGAACAGATAACATCTCTCGGAAGATTTAGAAATGAATCGGCTAAGTGCCGCCACTCTACTTGCAAGCTTCTGAACGTCCTTGATGCATTTCGGGGAAGGAATACCCATCACCGAATTGATCTGATCTGGGTTAGCTTCGATCCCTCTTTGAGTCACCATATACCCTAAAAATTTTCCAGAGGACACACCAAAAGTGT
>BEHA01050469.1:754128-773558 GCA_002897215.1 Eschscholzia californica subsp. californica | reverse complement strand
GTAACGGAATATAATTAGAGAGAGAATATACGTAGGACGAGAACTTTGGTGGAGCTAAAGGCCCCTCGTAAAAATGTTGGAGGCCCCGAATTAAGCATAAATTGGGAGGAGCCTTGATGCTATGTCGGGGCGTCGGGCTAATATCTCGACGGGGAGACTTTCTCTCACTAGATCATGCTTGTCCAAGTAAACTGGCCGGGATATTGGTCTGGCACGTCATCATTAATTAATTGGGAAATGTCCCAACTCCAATATGTAATCCTGGGGCTTCCAATATTTTCGCCCGCGTCTTTAATCCCGTGGGTCTACAACATTTTGGTAGGAGTCTTTAGTCCCTTCCCTAGAACTAAATACTTCTCTAGAGTGCCGGCTAAAACATCTTTCCTGTGATTGATGGTGCCTGTTTGGCACCAAAGAGCAGGACCTATTGGTCGAGTTTGGGCTTCTATCGTATTTGTAGTGGAGGATGTCATATGTGCACATGCTTAGTCCAATCGTGGGGTTCCACTTAATATAAATGAGAGGATTTAAGTTTGAATTTTGATGGTACTAGATCCTCCTTTCCTATTATCCAATTCAATAGTTGAGGTTTTATATTTATTGTAGGGTTATTTCTCATATAGCTCCCAACTTTGTGACTAGTTTTCTGCCTAGCCCCCTACTTTATTAAAAAGACCTAGATAATTCTTTTTTCAGTTATCGTTAAATGTCCATTACACTCTCTCTTCCATCTCATCACATCTCTCTGCCACCTCATCTATCACGTTACATTATCGTCTTCACCGACGAAGGTCGTCGGCCAGCCAAATTTCCGGTCGGCGACTTTCAAACTTCAATTTTTTTCTCTCTCCTCTCTCTCTCTAACAAAAATATATATGTTTTTTAATTCTCTCCTCTCCCTCTCTAAACACTCCGGTGAAGGGTTTCCCTTCGTCGGAGTGTTTTAGAGATAGAGGAGAGCATTAAAAAAAAATATAATGTTTTCTTATAGAGAGAGAGAGAGAAGGAAAGACAAAATTTTTTTTAAAGTTTGAAGGTCGCCAACCAGAAATTTGGTCGGCGACCTTCGCCAGTGAAGACGATGATGTGGCGTGATAGATGAGTTGGCAGAGAGAGATGATGAGATGGAGAAGAGAGAGCAACGAACATTTAACGATAACTGAAAAAAGAAAGTCATCTGGGTATTTTTGACAAAGTAGGGAGGTAGGCAGGAAACTGGTCACAAAGTTGAGGGCTATTTGGAAAATAACCCTTTATTGTAATATCTTTTGTGGAGCCACTAAGAGTATCTCCAATGCAAAACTCAAAAGAAACTCTAAAAAATCCTATGTGTCGAGATTCAAATGTCAATCTCTAATTTTTCTCTTTCCTATTTGTCAAGATTGAGATTCTCTATTCGAACGACTTTTCCAATGCAACACTCTAAAACTCCAAAAATTACTTATGTGACATTTTTTTTAATTAAAATATATGAAAATGTTGAGTTGGCACTTAGAGATATCTCAAGAGGACACTCTAGAAATGGAGTGTCCTCTTGAGGTATCTCAATTCCAACCTCAACATGTCATCTTGGAGATTTGAATTGAGTTTTGCATTGGAGATGAATTTTAAGATAAAAACTCTAAAAATCCTACATGGCACTCCGAGTTTTTAAGATTAAAATTTGCATTGGAGATGCTCTAAGCCAACAACTTATAGCAATCTCCAATGCAATACTCAATTTGAAGACTTTAAACGTTCACCTAACATGGACTTCACGACCCTTGTTATTGTTCGATTTTAGTTCGATAGTTTTTTATGTAATGCCTTGTGGACTGACTATACGTCACAGTATTATGATGTAATGATCGTTCAAAAATAAATATTACATAATATAAGTACGTAAGACTGTCTCTCTCTCTCTCTCTCTAAAAAACCGTCTCTCTCTCTCTCTCAAAAACCCAGATTTGTGCTTGCTCCTCCGGCGAAGGGTTCTCCCTTCGCCGGATCCCCTTTCTCTTTTGTTTTATTTAGTATTTCCTCCATGTGTAGTCTCTTCTAGGATCCTCTCTTTTCTTTTTTTTCCCATCTTTCTTCTCTCTTTTGTTTTCTTTATTTCAATTATAGATGTGTTGATGTGTTCTTCACCATTATTTGGGCAGGATAGAAAATCAAGAAATTTTAACTCAGGATTATAGTGATGAAACAATGATGAGGTTCTTGATAGCAAGATCAATAGATGTAGAAAAGACATCAATAATGTTTGTCGAATGGAAGAAATGAAGAGATGAACTTGTTCCATTAGGGTTTATACCAGATTTGAAAATGAATTAAATACTGGAAAGATTTGTTCTTGATTACAAGGTAATTACTGGTTCATTTATATGGTGGTATTATGGAATCAAAGATGGATTAAGTGCGTGTTGGGGAGCAAGGAAGAAGAAAGAGTTACTAGTTCTCTACATTTTTACTATAATAAAGGTTATGTCTCTTTGTTGGTCTTTAGGGCCTGTTATGTTGGTCTTTAGGGCCTGTTATGTTGGTCTTTAGGACCTTTTGTTACTTTCATTTTCTCCAGGATCGAGTGTTTTGATCATCGAAGAAGAAGGTGAACGAAGCATCGACTATATTACTACCCTTAAATGGCGAGTGGTGGTTGTACCAGAAGTAGCCCACCAGTTAGACCAGGTAGTTCCAGAGGCAACCCAAGTGGGCATATCTTGGCTTGTTGGCTCGTTTGGTTATGTCTTTGTTATTTTAAACTTCATGTTGTAATTCTCATTAGCCTTTTGGCCGTTATATGAAGTTTGATTTCCAAAAAAAAAGTACGTAAGACTAATTCATTTCGTGGATAGAAGGGGTAAAGTTGGATCTTTCTTGAATGTCTTGATCATTCATTTAAGATAATATCAACATCAACCTTACCGGAGATAAAGACTTGCCATTTATCACAACCATTATGGTTATGGATGCATAACTACCTAACCCCGTACCTACCATTTCATTGTTTTAAATGGAATTTGCATACGAATAAACATTTGATTTATTTTTTAATCAAATTTCAGAATGTGTTATCTTAGTTTAGATTTCTGACTTGTGGGTTTGACTCGTATAAGTAGCCGAACTTGGGCTGATTCTTGGATCAAATTATCCCTTTACCTATCATAAAACCAAGTTCGAAAAGCCATTCAACCATTCATATTTAGACACCACAGCAAAGAGTGGTATGACAGTGCCACTTATATAGAAAGCAACCTCTCATTGGCAGAACACTCTAAATTTCTTCTTAGCCAAAATTTGTTCTTTAATCAAAAATTCTAAACCTCATTTAGGACAACAAAATTAGGTATCTTTTCATTTTTGAACTTTTGCATTTCTTGGAAGCTTCCACCCTGATATGACACCATTATATATATTTCACTTATGGTTGTAATCTCCTTCTCATTTCTTATCCTTTAGGATTAAGCAGGCTTTAAGGTCCATACCATTTACTTGAAAAAGACGGCAATTATAGGAGTTAGTTTAGCAAAAAAAGTTGGTGCGTATAGAAGTTATGTTGTACAATATGGAGAAACAATGTCTATAAACATAAAAGGAATAGACATTGTAAAGTCAACCACAAAGTTAAAGTTGTGAAGACATTGCTTTTCAGTAAAACTACCAAACTCGATTATAGAATAATCACTCGTATAACATCACAATTGCCCGTGCATAAGGCACTAGAGGCGAAACAGTAAACATCCGTAGAACCTAGATTTCGCTTATGTATAAGAAGTTTGAGTTTTCTGTTGTACTGTAAAAAAGGGTAACTTTACCTGGTGTCTGTCGAGCCTAATTAGTTTCAGTAGTGCAGTGACTAGCAAACTGCACCCATAGCTATATGATCTCGCCTTCCATGGATAAATTCTTCACAGAAAATGTCATATTCTCCTTTATTGATAGCTTCTCTTATTTTCTTGAAGAAATGAAGATAATGGTGTGTGTTGTGTCTGCAACATAAACGAGATAACTCAATATCACCAATAGACGTGAGAGATAGAGAGAGGAGAGCAGAGAGCTCATCAGGACATGGAGAAGCATTTACATTTCTAGTAAAATCAGAGCCAGCATTTCGCGAGTGTTGATCAAGTGATTTATGTATGCTTTTGTGTGGTTTTGGCATGTATAACAGCTACAACCATCGACTATAGGTGATGCATCTTTCCTGAAGTGTAAAAACGAAACAGAATCCTTAGCTATATTGTTGAAGTTTGTGGAGTAGAATAATAACACCCAAAAACAAAATCAAAACCAAAACTTTGACCATTCTAGTTGTAATGAAGTAGAAGAATATCTCATCACTCACCTATAAATTGTTGCTCGGAGATCTATCTTCGTATTATCGCTACCAGTAGAATCACTTTGATAAGAATCAGTAATACGTCTCTCAGTTCTATCTAGAGGAAAGTTTAATGCAAAACCTCCCAGTGTGATGTGATTAATATACCTGCATATGTAATTAAATTGTTCAAGCTTTGTTATAAGATAAAGGTAAGAGTGGTTGGTCTTAGAGAGAGAGGGAAATACATAGAGTCGAAAAGATCAATTCCTGCAGCAACGCCTTGTAATATCTCCTCTGTGAAAATAAAATCATAAGTTGAATGGTTACAGAAATTTTAATAATAAACAGTCCAAAAGACAACTCTAGTACAAGAGTCGGGTAGATTGAGATATCTACTAAAAAATTAGAGGGGGGGAGTCGAAAGGTACGGATGCATCCATGAATGGCAACAATGGGTTCAATAAGATACGGTACGTCGGTACGCATATACAGAAAAACTCAAGCACACCCAGAGTGAACCAACTGACTTGAATTGGGAGCACAATAGTTGAATCGTAGATAGTGGACAATATCATCTAAAGGGTCATAAGTGATATGACAAATATATAGAGGGATAATACCAGAAAAAGAAGATGAAAAGAAAAGTGCAGGTTTTACTTTGTTTAGTCTTGCCGTTATATGGAGGATATGACTAATATACTGCCCGCAATATTGTTTAGAGTTAGACAATTATCAGTTCTTTTCGTATATCACATTGTGTAATTTCCAATATCCAATTGCAATATCAACTGCTTGAGAGGCATCAATTAAATTCCATCAGGGACTACTCACAAGTGATAACTTTAATTGATATATATCATCATTAAACGTGAAACATAGAAAAAGCTTTTGGAAGTTGCAAAGACACCACATTAAGGAGCTAGCTTCTTTTATTATGTAAGAATTATGACCACAATGTTATAGGAAGAAGTAGAGGACTAGCAACCATACCTGGAAGTTCGAGTCCACAAATATGACGTGGCCTTTCCGTTGGTAAATTGTCCTGAATAATAAATAGTGAGCTTTCTGACATGATCACATGAAATTATTGAGTATTAACAGCAAGTATTGGACCGTGCTAACTAGAGAAAATAGTGGACAAAATTAGCTTCCCGGAGCGAATCATGGTCAGCGCAGCGTCTGGGTTTTAGACTTTGGAGCATGACTTTCAATCATATTTCCAGCCCTTTCATCATATTAATAGACAATTAGACATTATCCTTTGATTTAGCCGTCAGTTTTCTCAATTCTAGACGAGTAATAAACAATAATGTGGCAAAAGAAACATCATATCCTGCTTCAGATCCCATCATCACCACCTAGATTATCTCAGATTCACAGTGAAACACTTGAATATGATCATCAGCTACATGACTCTAACTACATAATTTATACTATGTATATTAACTAGTATTCTCCTCCTTTTTTTCTCCGTATCGTTCTGTTTGGTGAATATTATGGATAAATAAGGAGACTTAGTCAATTATCGTTTTCCAGGTTTAGTATCTTACAACAACTGCCTTTAGGAGAGCAGGGCGTTCGTCCATACTCTCTCCGAGCCCAAAACCTCCGATCCAGAAACCTACATCAAGCATTTTCTGAACATCTTCAGAAAGCTATAATAACCACAGTAACTCTAAAAGTCAGCAGAATAAACTAAGTAATTTTTTAAAAACTCGGCAAGTAAAAGAACAACAATCACGCGAACTTGTGTAATGTGTAAGCCCGAATTCTTAACAGTATTAACAATAACATACAAGAATATCACCCCTACTATAATAACGCGAACTTGTGTGTGCCCAAGTACTTAACGGTATTAACAATCATATACAAGAATATTACCAGTGCTATAATATCAAAAGAAAAACAAGAAACCAGAGTGCTTATCACCTAGAACCCCTTGCATTTCTCTTTTTCTTCTTTGTACTGAATTTTTATAAAGGGCCTCGATAGTAGTCTTTGGGAGAAAAGAGACGTCAATCGAATAGGAGGAAGCTCCAAATCAAGAGAAACATCCAGAGAAGAATAGTGAAACCTTAATTATCATTATCTTTAACAACATAACAACCAAAACAAGTTGAAGTGGAATGAACAAAACATGCCAGTTGTAGGTAATCGCAAACCCCTTGCTGGCAATATGCCCTTCAAAGTTCACAATGAATTCATAGTCATGCATGATAAGTTCATAATGAATGATGATTGTTTATGTAGCGTTTTTTTTTTTTGTGATAATCAATACATAACTCGTCATCATTTTGTGCTCTTGGTATCTAAGTGCTATCGTAATACGTTGGTTAGACCCTTAGACTATAACACAACATAATCATTCCATGGTATGATGATGCTCTATTAGTACGGTTTTGACTCTAGGTCAATGCTTTTTATATTCTCTAACCCATTGAGCTGGTTAACGGGTAGTTGTAGGAAACCAGTCATCGATCAATACAGTTACCTACAATAGTGAACTCTCGAGTTCTAAGCCCAACCAATCCCTTGTAAGTGTTGCTTTACAAGATTACTATCAGTGAGTCAGTGTGCTGATTAAGGTCGACTACCCTGATAATCTGATTTCATATCTAAGAAGAGTCGAAAAACCACAGAATCATAGATCTAGAATAAAGTGGAATGAACTAACCTGCAACACTTCGCTTTGAAACTTCTTGGGCACAACGAGTTCGCTCTTCAATGCTGGATCCTCCTACAATGGCTCCTAAAACGGAGCTTCCACCTGCCTAAATTGCAGGAATTAACCATCTATAAGAAATTGATTCAACTTTTAGTGCATAGCAATGCACAGAAAGTAAAGAATACAATACTAAAAATTGGACGCTATCATGAGTCTTCAAGCAAAAGTGACAGGTCTAGGTTCTGAATTAAAACACTTATTTTAGTAAGTGGCTGGCTTGTTTGGTTGTATATACTATAAATAGCCAGTGGCTCTCTATGTTACTTGATAATACGATTTTGTTGAGGCATAAAGATTTAATTGTCATCTTGACTATACACAATGCATGCCTCACAAAATTCTCCGAAATCTTGCTACATAAAATCCAGGAATATATCAAACTTAGGATTCTCCTTATAAATAATATCACCCAAATAAAGCAAGTTATGACCTCCTAAAGTATGCCAAGACTAATATTACAGACCGAGTCTATGGAAATGCAGTCATCGAGCCAACGCAAGGTCCTGTCCACAGAAGTCCTGTTCCTTTTCTCAGAAACATCTGCAGGCACTTCATCTGGTAAACTAGCCCATAAGTTTGGCTTCAGGGATGAAATCATTTCTACGTAAACAGTAGGTGTAATCTGCATAAAATAGTTGAGATACAGAAAAAAAAACATTAATAACTTCCATTAAAATATCTTAAGATAATGTACCAGATAACTTAAGTGAAGAAAAACTCATTGAATAGCTGACCTCCTAGAGATAAGAAATATGCGAGACGGGTAAAAGAAAACCCTAAAGTTCTTACCAATTTACGACCACAAGGTGTCTCAAAGGAAGCTCCAATGTTGTTAGTTTTCTCACAAACTGGTACACAAACCATAGAATCCCTCGGAGTAGCTGTAAAGCCATACTTGTGCAAACCTAGCATTTCATTCAACCCCCCAATAGTTGATATAGTTTTAGGTGAAGGGCCTTCAAAACTGCGGAGTCCAATGGTGCACATGTGACTTGGTCAAGAACCAAATATGTTTAATTCACCAAGCTGAACCCTTTTTCATGAAGAAACAAAAAGAACAAAATTTTATCTTATTACCCTAGAGGCGAGAGTTTGGTTTTATTTTACTCTACAAAATGGCCAAATATGGAGGTTTCTTTAGCCAAAAGTGAATATAGATTGTTAAATTTGTCTAGTTGGACTTTTTTAAACATAGATTTATTTTGTTTGCAAAATCGCGACACAAAGGTGCACTTGCACGCTCATCAACCTTAACGCATTAACAATGGACCAGTAACATGTGCATTGAGAAGTAAGCCCAAGCATGCTCATCTACATAAAAGAAATAGAGATTGCTGGTCTTCAGTCCTAGCTAATTGGCTTAAACTAGTGATATTGAGATGTAAGCCCTCAAAAGTTATACGAAAAGGCGCCACCTCAAGTTGTCATCTTCCCCCCAACCCTCAAACCTCATTTACAAAAATCAGTATCTTGCATTAGCAAATTTGCAATTGCTACAATACGGTTTGGGGGTGTACCACATGGAAGCATTATAGATTGAAAAGTGTTCAGACCCACCATTGTTTAGAGTAACTGAGTCATAACCACAAACACATAATATGTATAAACCAGTTAAAGTTGAATATTTTTTGAAAAAACATTCATGACCCATTATTTTTTGAAGTTAATGGAGTCATAATCACAAACATATAATATGCATTATAGATTATACACTTGCTGTTTAACCTGATGAAGTTGTTTGAGCATTCATCATGACCCCACTATCTATTGTATTGTTTAACCCCCCCATGTGAAGTAAGTTACTTACAAGTGAAGAGGATTAATTTGGAGAAGATGGGAATCAAGAGAAGGAAGAAGGTCAGGGGCAATGAAAACGGGGAGACCTTTCCGAGTAGAGAGAAGAAGAGCTGGGGTTTCTATTGGTGAAGGGCAGTTACTAAGATGGAGAACTCCAGTTCTTGCTCTTCCGCCGCCATTGCTCCATGCTTTCACTGCGAACTTCATCTCCCTTCTCTTTCTTTTAACGTCCTCCTTACTCTCCAGTCCCCCTAAGTAACTAAAGTAAGATGTCTTCTTTTTCTTTCCCTCCCAAAAAATACAATGAGACCGGCAGTTTTAAGCTCCAACAAGAAAGAAGCTCTCCGCTTTATATAGTTTTCCTTTTTGGAACGGTTTTCTACCGTGGTCCAACTTCCAAATCCTTCAAAAATTGAGTCAAAAGAGTTACCACAATTCAAGATTGTCTTTGCCCAAAATTAAGTCATGAATGTTAATATGATATGATGAGTGTATATGTATTTAGTTTTGTTCTTGAGGTTATATTTGTAATTGAGTCTTCTCTTGGTTCATTATAAATACAATGCAATCCCTACATTGTAGGGTATCTTGACTCAACTATTCTCATGGTATCAAGAGCCAACGATCTTTAAAAAAATTTCTTGGTTTTCAGTGCCTTCTTCTTCTTCCTTCTCCTACTGTCTTCTCTTCCTTTGTCTCTCAATCATGGCCGATGTTCCTGTTCAAGCAACCTCTCCACCTACTTTCTCTTCTCCCTCCGTTTCTTCTTCTTCTTCCTTGTCAACTTTTCCCTCCCTCACCAACATCTCTCATCTTGTTTTCATTAGGCTTGATAACACCAACTACCTTCTTTAGAGGAGCCAACTTCTACCTATTCTTCACTCCCAAGACTTGTTTAAGTTTGTCAATGGCACATTTCCCCCACCACCTGAAACCTTACCTTCTTCTCAGTCTTCTACTCCTCTTCCTAACCCAGACTTTGTTTACTAGTATCGTGTAGACCAAATGTTGTTGTCTTGGCTGAATGCCACTCTTACAGAACCAGTTCTCTCTCAGGTTCTTGGTCTCACTTCCTCTAGAGCTGTGTGGGAAGCTCTTGAAAGGTCCTTCTCCATAAACAAGTTCTTCATCTCTCTTGCAACCGTAGCTTCTATTGGCCGTAGTCATACCTCTCGTTTTGTAACCATATTTGCAACAAGGATTTTCACTCGAACTGCAAACTGGTTAAAGAAAGAGACTTTTGAAGGAGTGACGTTCTTCAATATTTTCTAATAAGGAATTATCGAATGAATATTACTTTCATCTCTCGCTTGTAATGAATTGTATGATGATTTGAACAAAAAACTCTTTATAGGGTCAGGAGTCCCTCTAATGTTTTTTTTCCTTTTCAGATGATAATCCTGTAAGTCCCACAACTTCACTGATGAAGTCAATTATAATAAAGACCTTACTTTACAGAATGGTCTAGTAATACGTGAAAGATCAACTATTTTTTCATTTTTCTCAATCCAAATGAGATCATGTATCGAAATGTCCTTGAACCAAAAAGTTTGCAAGAGAACCGAAAAAGTGATCGTAATGGGTGATCAGAAGTCGAAGCGTCATACAAAAAAGAAGTTTGATGCCCATTCTTCAAACCCACCCAAATATAAGCACTAACGATACTCGAATCAGATAAGGTCCCCTTCTAGACACCGACATCCGACATGGGTTGATAAAACATGGTCTGTTTTCTTGAGCCAATTTTGTGAGCCAAACACATGAAACGGTGGTATATCGTAAATACATAACGATAACAATAACATAAAATAGAATAAGTACATCAAAGTTGAGAACAAACTTACAACTTTAGACATTGTATTTTTTAGTAAAGGTTCTTCATTGGCCGTCAATCATTATTGTTTGCACTATAATTCCTAAAATTTGTTTGTAATGATATGAAGACTTCAACAGTAGAGTTATCGTTAAGATTCGTATTTCCCACTCTGAACCCAACCTATTGTCATCTATATGTTATTATTAGTCTACATTTATACATTCTTTTTATATTATATGTGAGAATTATTATACAAGCAATGATATATAATATATGATCATGATAGAGGAATCACTCACATAGTAACATGCTTAGTTTGGTCTACCCTGAGCGTCTACCACACAACAACATATTCACCTGCTCTGGCGTATTGCCACCAACTATATTATTCTAGGGTTTATAATAAACAAATCCAACTAAATGTCACGTCCAAGCTTTTCTTTCAAGTTTTATCCCCAAATCCAATTATATGCCTACCCTAGACTACCCCAAGGACCATAAAGAACTACCATACATGATTTCATAAAACATCTCTAATCAATCCATCATAGGAAGTAAGTACATTTGATTTCAAAGAGTTAATCTTTTGTTACGAAGACAAGTCATTTAGCTGACAGTTCTCCTAATCCACATTATCAACTGAAAGTATCCGTTCGAACCATCGAATATGACACGACCTAGTAAGTAAACTTTTCAACATCGCGAAAACTATTTTCTTTTTCCCGTTCGACCCTCCTTGAATCAAAGGAGAAAGTGAAGTTTGAAATTAAAGATAAAGAAAGAAGCCCGAGTATAGTGTATCTCTCATCAGCTAGAAAACAACTTTTTCAACAAAAAAAAAAAAAAAAAAAAGCTAGAAAACAACTTAACCAAAAATATACCAACAAATGGATCATTTTCTTTGTAGGCCATAAGTTAGGAGGTCCAAATATAGTGTGGTCCAATGAAAGCAATTCAACTACTCTATGAAAAATTGCCACCAATATTATTCCTAGAACAAACCAAAACTACCATTAAAATCATTTCTTTATGATCAAGCAAATTACTTAATTATGAAATCGACCACCTTCTTGAAAGTCATCAAATCAAACATTTGTCATGACATTACCAAACTTCAAGATCTGTCATAAAACAACCTTGTTATTTTAATTGTATTTGCTTCACCAAACTCTTTTTTTTTTTTATGAGAACCAAACTCTTAGTAGGTCTCATGTCTTGTCATCAACCTCCCAAATAATCTTTCTTTACTACTACTACTTCTCCAAGAATCTTTAAGAAAAAAACTACCAACTATATATGAATGCCCACATGAACCTATCCTTCTCAATGAGACAAGCTTCTTCTCCTCCCCTTCCTTGTTTCATCATCATCCACAACAAAATAGAGATCTAGACAAAAATCTTCAACCCCAACTTCATTTGTCATTAACTAGTTCTTACATTGATCATCTAGCCTGCTCCTTTGAATCAAGCATGATGAGATCAAAACCCAAATTTTCACTCAATTTGAAGGTTATCATCTTGGGGTTTGTTATTGGTTTCATCCTTTTGGCCCTTAGATCAAGTGTATTATCATCATCTTCAAGTAAGGAAACTTCATCTCTCAAAAACCCACTGACCCATTCATCAAAAAGTAGATCCTTTCTAATTGGTGAAGAAAAAGATTGTTCATTAACTTGTAACAAAATCCCACCTTCACTTTCTCAAGCTATAATCCATTACTCAACCTCAAACATAACACCACAACAAACATTCAAAGAGATTTCAGTCTCAGCCAAAATTCTAGAAAAGAAATCTCCATGTAATTTCTTAGTTTTTGGTCTTGGTCATGATAGTTTGATGTGGACTGCATTAAACCATGGTGGCAGAACTGTTTTTCTTGAAGAAGATAAAGCATGGATTGGAGAAATTCAAAACAAATTACCTTCTTTAGAATCTTATCATGTAGTTTATGATACTAAAGTTCATCAACATGAAGATTTAATGAGGATAGGCCAAGGTGAAAATTGTAAAGTTGTAAGTGACCCAAGATATTCTAAGTGTCAACTTGCATTAAAAGGTTTACCAATGGAGATATATGAGGTTCAATGGGATTTGATCATGGTTGATGCTCCGACCGGGTACATTGATAATGCACCGGGGAGGATGAATGCGATATATACTGCCGGGTTGTTGGCTAGGAATAGAGAAGATGGAGAGACTGATGTTTTTGTTCATGATGTAAATAGAGTTGTGGAAGATAAGTTTTCTAAGGCTTTCTTATGTGAAGGGTACTTGAAGGAACAAGAGGGTAGGTTAAGGCATTTTACTATTCCAAGTCATAGGAGTCCTTTGGATAGACCTTTCTGTCCTTGAAGAAAAAAGAAGAAGAGCTTTTCTTTGTTTCTCTTAATTGATTTGGTGATGTTTCTTTCTTTCTTTTTTTTATAATTTGAGTATCAATTTAGGGTTCATTTAAGGTGGTATCTCTATATTCCCTTTGCATATGTTTTCATAGTTATTCTTTACTTGATTCTTACAAATTGTATTACTAGAATTTTCGCTTTCTTTTTCATCGGTTCATGTATGAGAATAACTACATCAAATCTCCCGCAAAGACAAATTTGTCCACCGAATCAACTTAACATAATTTATATTTAGTGATATTGGATCCATTTGAGCGAGAAATTTAGACGAGTCTGATTCAGACAATGAAAAAAATAAACCCACATACTCCTATTACATGTTTGATAAATTCAGTTGCAAAACAAAGGATGAAGCCAATGAATGGTTCATGCATGAATTTGTACATAGGTCCATAACTTTCTCCAACAGTCACATTGCCCTTAAAATATCGTAGATACTAGAAGAAGAAAAAATGCATTTAGTTCTCATAATAAAATTTCCATGATAAGGAATTCATAAACCATAAGAAATTTGTGTAGTAGCACTCTTAATTTTACCACGAATGGTCTCACACTGCTTTTGTGTAGTTGGTGTCGAAGCTTTTCGATGGAACTCGTGGGTTGGAGCCTTCACTGGACTCGTATCTGTTGGGTTAGGGTCTAAACATTTAAAGTGGAGATAATTTTGATAACTACTAAAGCGGAGATAATGTTGATAACTACTAAAGCTTAGGTCTTTACGTCACTAGTCTAATTTATCTTGGTTAGTTAACCTTGACACAAAAGGAGGTGTATAAGAATAACTCGAGTCACAGGGGGTGAACCCAAAATAGATCAAAATATTGGGGTCAACTAGTCAAGCATATAAAATAGGGAGAGAAAAAAAACCCAATTTTTATCTTCACTCTTCAAATTAAACACAGGCCTCTTCCTCTACCTCTCTTCCTTTCTCTCTCTAAAATTTTTCATACCTAGTACGATTGGGTGTTTAATGAAGACGAAGAAGCAACTCTTATCTTCAGCTCCATGGAGGGGAAATGATGATGAAGAAGAAGAAAAGTTCAAAGATGGGAAACTCAAAGTTACAAGCCAACCTGGTGGTACTTCTACCATGTATGTTCCTGGAAAGAAATCCAATTCTTCCATTAAAGACAACAACAATGATTCTCTATCAGAAATTGACCCAGAACTCAAATACAGCTTCCAGAGAAACTCCATGGTATTCTTCTTCTTTTTCACCTACTTGGGTTTTCATGGTTTATCTTTATTAGTGTGTGAAATTTGGTATTTTTAGTAGTTTTAGGGTTTATATCTTGGGTACACACTTCTTGTTTTTCTTCAACAATTTTGATGTTTCCTTGTTTAATTTCATGAATTATGGTCTAAAGGTAAAATTTTTGTTAATCATCTTTCTTATAATTAAGAAATTCCATAATATTATTAGGGTTTATCTTAGTATTGCAAATTGAAGTGATTAGAAGTATATTTAGAGAAAGTACACATTGTGTAATTATATAATTTGTGTATCTTTTTGAAGGTTAGGAATAAAAACTAATGATGGATACTAAGTTAGAATGAATTGTAGTTTGGACAATTTAGTTGTAATTACTAGCTAATTAGCTATTAGGATAAATAAATAACTGATTCGTATAACGAAACACTTTTGGTTGAACTCATCTAACTGATTTTGATTGTGTTTAACTTTGTGATAAAGTACTATAGGGGAAATACCATGTTCTCTTGAAATTTTCGACATTTCAGTCTTTATCCAAGTCCATCAACCATTTGATCAGTCAATATATAAATGTTCATTTGTTTCTTTGTGAACCGAATAGCGATTTACGTTTGATTATCATTTGTTACTCGATCTTGCAATGAGCATCAACTACTTATGCTGTTTACATTATGGTTTTATATGTGAATTGTTCTTTAGTACCTACTGAGTTGCAATTGGCCTTTTTTCCTGCAGTTTCTTCAACGAGTGTTTAGCATTGACACCCTTGTGAAACCTCTTCCTCCCGCATTGGCTTACAATGTTTCTCGCAATTTGAGCTTTTTCACTCGCATCTTCACACAGTTCTTCGGTAAGTTTGTTTTGACCAACATTGTATAACTTCTTATGATGCCCATTTTCTATTCTGGTAATATGGGAAATAGTGGAATCCAATAGTCATCGGTGATCACTAACTTTCATCCACAATTGTCATAAGCTTCATTTTTGTTTGGATTTTTACCTGTTCTTTTTTTATAATTTGAGGAATCAAATCAATCGAGCATGAACATTTTTTTTGTTGAAAAATCGAGCATGTACTTGAACTCGCATCTTCATCTTCTGCGCTGATTTTGTTCTTGTAAATTTTTGTTATATTTCTCACTCGTCAGCCTTTTTTTCTTCTTCTATTTCTTCTACTGATATCTCATCCACAAGTTGCTTCCTTCCTCTACTACCGAGTCGTATACATGATTATTTTGACTAGACACAATCCAGTACTTCATTAAGAAACCACATGGTACAATTAGCGAAGTGCTGTGTCATTGTT
The DNA here is from genome assembly GCA_002897215.1 of Eschscholzia californica subsp. californica. Taxonomy (NCBI): domain Eukaryota; kingdom Viridiplantae; phylum Streptophyta; class Magnoliopsida; order Ranunculales; family Papaveraceae; genus Eschscholzia; species Eschscholzia californica. Next base: position 757,997 of record BEHA01050469.1, on the reverse strand, counting down.
TTTTCTTTTTTCGTAACTGGTGAGATGACTCAAAATTGGTTTTTCTTTCTTTCTGCTAATGCAGATCCTGAAGGCATCTCGAATGCGCAGAAATCACTTGGGTTGGGACAAGAAGAGAAAGTCCGTCGTGTCCGTTAAGATTTAAAGAAGTAACATGATTTGCTCCCCAGTTGTTTGAGCTATTTAGTTTAATCCTAGACTCTTGCGAACTTTGGCTTGTTTAATGCATTTTCAAGCTCTGATTCTACTCTATATATTTAGTCTTTGAAATACTGAAGTGATTTCCATTCCGTTGTTGGCTTAATCTAGTGAGAGCTGCTAAAATATGTATAAAGGTAGTTCATCGATGACAAAAGAATATTTCAATGTTGTATCAGCTTTTGCTACGCATGCCTAAACCAAACGAGTGCAAAGGTTATTCCTAATAATGACTCCATGAGCCCACTCAAAAGGCTGACGCTCACCAAGTTATGTGGGTCTATATAACAAAGGAAACTAAAGTGATGAAAGAGGGGAGTTTCTGGTAGGTCGCTCGTGAATCATTTATGTCATCTAAGCTACTGACTCGATTTCCATGAGCTCAATATACAACAGACCAGTAAAAATCTGCCAAGGCTGAAACTTAACAATACAGAATTCAGATTTGATATTCAACAATACATTTTGTTTTTCCTGACAGTCGAACACCAAGATTTCTAAAAACTATATAGACATAATAAGATACAACCAAGTCATATATGCATTGTTACATCACTTGGTAAAATAATGAATTTGAAAAGTACAATGTCGATGATTCTTTGACAAATTCACAAAATAAGAGAAATGAGAATAGGTAGTAGGTATCCGAACACATCTTCTCCTAGAATCTGTATTCTGCATCAAAAAAGTAGTGCAGCTCTGTACATAGATCCTTTGAATGAAGATATAACGGAAGCTATAACTTCGACACCGATTTAAATGCTTCAGTTCAATCAGGAGAACCTCCTCGCCAGTACCCACACTCACTGATTCCACATTCCGACAAGAATTTCTGATAAGCGGGTTCAAGTTTTGAATAATCATGGGCAATATCGTCGAAAGGAACTTCGGATTCATCATATGACGGATTCTGTAATAATAGTCAGAAAGAAAATTGAGAGCACAGAATACCTTGGTAATTCAAATCACCAAATGCTTTATACAAATTTAAAATGTTTGGACCGTTAAGACTAACTTCTCTGTTTCCTATCACTTCAACTTACCAAGAACTACTCACTTCTTCACTTCTCTTAGATATGAGATGTTATTATCATATATTTTATGATTCGTATCGCATCATACCTACTTCGATATGAATCCCCTGGTCTATGGAAACTAAGATGAACGGTATGCTGAATCGGTGGAATGGTCTTTTAGATTCTTCTTCAAGTTGTTGTCCTAATATTGAGTTAATTTATGGTATTTCAGCGTTCCTTCTTGTATGAAACACGTTTTAACTCTTTTGCCTTATTTTTTATACTATGCTTACGGATCATAACTATAGACTAATGTTTGATTTGCTTTGCTTCTTGTTGGTAATCATAGCACAATAAATTCTTCATAAAAGCCAAGTGTTTATCCTAAACAACTTATCAAATCTATACTGCAAGATGTTTGTGACATGAACTACAATCGGTAACTTCTATATGATTTTAAAGCTAAAATGAGATTTCAAGTAGACGATGAAACCAAATTAGAAATTATCAGTTTAGTACTTACATCGAATTCGTGGTTCGACCTGGTATCCGAAATCTCTGGTTCCCTTATATCCCTAAGAGCAGATTTCCACCTCACACTCCCTGACCCAATATTACGCTTCTCTGATTTATTTACACCCAGATTTTTGATGTTTTTGGATATCCTATGATGAAACGCATTGATTATGCATCTGACACAAATTACCATGATAGGAACCAGAAGTAGAAAATAACCAGTTCTTTTCGCCTGATAATAAGATGAAAAAGTCAGTTGAGGTCACTAAATTTGGTAAAGTTTCAAACTAATAAGATAAACAATCATGATTCGGCAGAAGCATCAAAAGAATCTACCGAAGAATTAAAAGATTTCAAAGTTTCCTATATGCTTCGTTTCGTACTTACAAAGAGTAAATGATGCGGAGAGAGCACAGAGAAATTCCTGTGGTTTTCATGTCCTTCAGAGATACTAAACGAACTTTGGCGTCTTTTGTGTGCATCAATGAGATATGACCAACTTTTTAAGGTTGAATTCTGAGGAGGTTACATTACTATAGTGAGAAGCAAAGCAAAGCAATATATCAGGAAGCAAGTTTTTCTATTGAAGGAGTGTTACAACATGAACAATAAACAATTGTGACTTGCAGAGAGACTATATATTCGTGAATGATTTAATTCATTATGAAGTTAAACTGCGAAGATGATAGCAAGCTTACTATACGCAGAGGTATGCATGACCCTATGTAACATGGTCACATGGATACTCTTTTTTAACATTTTCGTAGTATCAGATGCCCAACAATTATATCTAATACTAGGGTTACTGTCGTAAATACCGAAATGGGCATGTGCCGTTTTCGTACACACATTCTATTTGTACTTTCACAAATTACGGTTGGTCCACGTTTCCCCACAGGATTCGCCATCTTGAGATTTTATTAGGTTACTGTACCCAACATTCTGTACTGATGTCTGTTACCGATATTCGTACCTCAACGCTCGATACAAGTAACCAAAGCCCACAGCCTTAAACCAATTTCTTCTTTTCACAAGAACTTTCACATAAGGAAAGCGAAATCATAAGTTTCAAAAGCAATTCTTACACCAGATGATCAAAATGACGAATGTAAAGTGTAAACAATTTTATCGATATGGTCAGACCGTCAGAGTCAGTACAGTTTAAGCGATAACTTTTACTTTGTTTGGACTTTGAAGAGTGCAATAGAAAATGGGATGCCTTGTGTTCTTGAACTAGAGATAAAACTTTTACAAATGGAAGCTAAAGATCTGAGCTTAAAACTTAGTAGATATGAAGAACAACAACAATGAAATTGAATTGATCACAAAAACTTACAATTTGCGTATCAACATTATCACCAATGTAAGGAATTTTAAGGCATTGCCCTTCCAGAACAAAATCGACATCGACTATTGTGTCGTTTACAGCACCAATTTCCTGTATGGAAATATTATACCGTCTTGATATCGATGTCAAAGTTTCGCCCCTAAATAACAATCATACCTATCAAATATCAGAATTTAGCTAATAAAATGCAAGTAAACTGAAATCAAATACCAAACTCAATAACACTGAATGTAATGAACATATAGGTTAGTATAATTACTCTTTAACAACATGAACCAAGAACTGCTTATTTGAATTTTGAACCTTGAATTGTTCTTGAACAACATGAAATTCCCATCTCTGTAAAACCATTAATCAAACATAATATAAATGAATCTAAAACTAACCCACTTAATTATAAACATTTTAACACATACCCAAACAGGTATTTGTTAAAGGTAATGAAAATAGCAAACCTCAGAGAGATCTTGAAAGCGTTTAATGAAGAATATCTTCTTCTCTCCCAATGATTCTAAAGGAAACCTATGGAAAGATAGTTAGGAACATAAAGGTGAAGAAGATAGAGAGAGAGAGAATGAAAATAGACTGATTACCTGCGAGTAAGTGGGTAGGTGGGTAGAGGTGAAGAAGATCGAAGAAGAACCCTAGGTTTGAGGGGTATTGATGGTAATACATCATGAGTGAGTTTTGCTTCCATTATTGAGAAAGAAAAAAGTGAAAGTTGTTTGTGGTGTGTTTTCCACAGTAGAAAGTCATGATCATCACGAGAAATTCACAATAATTGGTGCTAA
>BEHA01050469.1:737830-748065 GCA_002897215.1 Eschscholzia californica subsp. californica | reverse complement strand
TGGTGAATTTGCTTCACTAGAAAGAATGTTTAGTTAGGTCAAGGTTACCATTCTAATCATGTGCATTTTTTTATGCATTAAGGTCCTAATCTAAAGTGTCCAAATCTTACCTAATGTTAGATAGGTCAACTGATCCCCCATATGTTGATAAATATAGCATAAATTAACATTTATAAATTTTTCTAGTCTATGTTAATCATTTGAAAAGATTATAAATAAATAAAAAATTAGGGTTATTTCCCTAATGGCCCCCTACTTTGTGACCAGCTTCCTGCCTGGCCCCCTACTTTACAAGAAATACCCATATGGCCCCCTTCCGTTATAACACCGTTACTCTCTCTCTTCCATTTCTTTTCTCTCTCCTCCAACATGTTTTCTCTCTCTGCCACCTCGTTAAACCAGCCACATCATCGTCTTCACCGGCAGGGTCGCCGGCCGGCCAAATTTCCGGAAATTTGTAGGACAATTTGCTACTACTATATTTGTCAAGTCTTACAAAGACACAACTCAATTTGGTAGAAAAGTTGAACACAACTGCTCAGATATTGTAACTTCAACAAATAGCTACACATTCTCAGTCCTGACAGCTTTCGATCCCAGGTTGTTAAGGAGCACCATGTATTTTACTAAGATTAGTTATAGTTATATATAATCTTCGATTTATGTGCTCTTCGCTAATATATTTTGGGTTCTTTTTGTAGGACAATTTGCTACTACTATATTTGTCAAGTCTTACAAAGACACAACTCAGTTTGGTAGAAAAGTTGAACACAACTGCTCAGATATTGTAACTTCAACAAATAGCTACACATTCTCAGTCCTGACAGCTTTCGATCCCAGGTTGTTAAGGAGCACCATGTATTTTACTAAGATTAGTTATAGTTATATCGTCGTTGTTCTGCTCACACTATCTGAATAGGCCATTTTGTTTTCCCGTTTGCTAACTGTAAAAGTTTACTAAGATTAGTTATTGGCGTAGAGGAACCACATCAATCCATCCTGAACTTGGTGGTTAAACTCTACTCCGGTGACGATATTGTAGGGGAGGTCTTGCGGAAAAATAGCTTAACTCTAGGGTTGTATTCCCTTTTATTTTGTATTGGTTATGCTCTTTCTTGATGTTGGGTTTTATTGAGTAGGTGGCAGACTCACCAAGCTTGAAATTCTTATTACAATTTTTAATTTCACATAATCATGTTGAGTTTGAACTCCTGTGAAGAATTATATATAAATGCTCGTGCCCCACGGGCACGGGTTATACCTAGTTGTAGTAAAAGACTCTTGTTATCATGACTTTCTCTTAGATTTACCAAATTCTGCAGCTTCGTCTCTGTAGGAGCAGAGAACACATTGTTATTTCAACTGGGTTTTGGTCTCGGAAAAATCAAGCAAGAGCATATTTATCTTGAGGTGGCCTTACTACTTAAATGCTTTTAATATGTATATATATATATATATATATATATATATATATATATATATATATATATATTCTTCGAAGTTATGTTCTTCCTTCATTATTATGATGTCATACATGACATCATTTTGTAAGACAGTAGGTCATCACATCATTTCTATGTAATAGAAATTATTAAAACTCTTAGCAACAAAATAATTAAATGATGTTTATTAAAAACAGTATGTACACAATGGATAAAATTTACTCAGTCATTGAGCTATTAGCTGTTCATGGTGTAGATTATGCTTATAATTATACTATTCCAGAAAGAACGAAAACGAAAGGAAAAAGACTTTCAAATGTATGGGATTTGATGGTTCCGACTGTGGCCACCACCTATTTTTAGTGTTTTGTTACTTAAAAAATGATTAACGGAGAACCACACAACTCATATATACGAAAACATATATATCAATAAGAGTTTTTTTTTTTTGGGTAATCTTGTATCAACGGGCTATTTATGACAGAATTCGAGTTCACGGGCATAAATGTTTTGGGTCCCGTGATTAGATGGTAGCTTTTCCATAGGGTCCCATAACCCCTTTTATTATGAATAAATGGCTCACTCATGTATTGTTTCACAATGAATCGTGGTGGGTCGTTTATAGAATAAACGAAACAGTATGGTCCGTTTATAAATGGGTCGTTCGGGGGTAGACACATCATGGCCACAAACAGTACGACACAGGGGCGGCTCTGACTTTTCGGTGGTCCGAAGCGAAGTCTGAAGATGTGGCCCTTTCTACCAAATTGTAAAACGTCTAAATGTATTTACATGAAAACGATAAGTACCACACAATATTTTCATCATATTTATATAACAAAATAAATTTTTTCATAATTACAATCACTGAAATTTTGTTCTTCTTAAATTTTTCGATGCAAAGTCACTAATAATCGTTGAATAATCAAGACTGTCAGCTATATCCTTCTCAATAGATATAATAGCTAACCAGTTTAACTTTTCTCCTGACATTGTAGATCGAATATAAGACTTGATCAACTTCAACTTAGAAAAATTTCTTTCTGCAGAGGCAACAATAACTGGTATCGTTTACATAATTTTATAAGAAACTCATGTGTTCGGTTAACAACCTTTCATATCTTTCAAAAAATCTAGTACTTCGATTGGCCTTTTGATCTCATTTGGTAAAAGATGCTTCAACATTTTCAGTTCAGAAACTAAGTCTAGTCCGTCTATGTTATATGACTCATTATGCTTGAATAAGGTTTCAAAGCGAACGCATGAATATCTCAAATTACCATCATCTTGGGAGTTTAACTTTTTTAACTCAAACATAAAACTAAATATTTCTTTGTATTTCTAGTTTGCTCGAATATGCTCATAAATGAAGAAAAAGTCTGATCTAATATGTATATGTAATAATTAAATCTAAATGCTTCTTCAAGTGACATTGATGGATCTTCACACGCATTCTCGTCAAACTGTGTCTTTCTTTGAATAATACGTTTTTCCCAAAATGTTGTTTCAACTCCCATTTTAAGGCAATCTCTTTAGCTTCAACCATGCCTTCTTCAAATCTCACTTCCCTATAATCTTTAAGAGAACGAATGAGTCAATTCAATTTCTCTAATGCAACATCAATATCCATATCTTCAGCTTGAAGTGTTTTGCTAATGAAGTTTATCGCAAACAATATATTATGCCAAATAACTATGCTCAAAAGGAATTCAAAATTTTCAAAGTCTTGTTTTAATATATTTTGGCATCATAAACTGTTTTTGAATCATCACTTATCTCCACCAATTCTTATAAAGCTTCTCGTAATTGTGGAGCTTGAAACCTAATGTCTTGGTGGCCCTTTTTACTTAACATTTTTTAAATTGGATAAGCTTCTCGTAATCATAATTTGTCTCTACCAGTTTTTGAATCAACACTTTATACTCTACTTTCACATAAATCAAACAAACTGTTGGGCCCACCATTAGGGCTGGGAAAACGGTCCGAGACCCCGGGGTCCGGCCCGGACCGTTAGAGTCCGCTGCAGGTAGCCAACCCGAGCCGGGCTAACCCGGCCCGATGAATCGGGCTTATTGGGTCGGGCTCGGACATAACCTCAAATCCGAGTCCCGGCCCATTATACCCGCCCGAGATCCGATGCCCGAAACCCGCCCGATATACCCGCCCGAGTTGTGATGCCCGAAACCCGCCCGATCAAACATATAGAGATTATGTTTTAAACTGATCCAAGGGGTAAAATCGTTTGGCCATCAAAGAGCCTTGCTCCCATATCTTTGACCCAATAGTGAGGGACTTAAGAGATGAAACTTACATAAATTTTGGCCTCTTGAAGAGGCTTGTATTGTAGAGTGTTTAAGAGGTTATATATAACCATTCCCTTTTCTCCTTCATTTTCACCCCCAACAATGTGGGACTATATAGGTTTAACTTGCTTGCAATCCAAGAAGTGTGGTTTGATTCATATAATCACAACCCCATATGAATTCTTCTCTAGATGTTCAATGTGGGACTAAGTCTCCAAAGAGAACAACAAAAATCTCTTAACTTTATTAGTCCCACATCACCTATTTACAGTTAGAACATGTATTTGAGACTTATTAAATAGAAAATAAGGTTCACTCAAAACATTAAGTCTATTTTATTTATTAGTCTTACATCACCTATTGAGACTTAAGTGGAAGTGAAGTGGATCTCTTATTTTAAATGAAAGAAGAAAATTATTATGAATAAATGCAATGAAGAAGTAATTGGGTCTAATGTCATAAGATAGAATAAAGATAAATTTGTACAACTTTTAAAAAGAAAAAACCCATTATACATTTTATTATATGATTATTGAAAGTATCTCAAGTTATGAGTTAATGATTTTAGCCTTTAAAAGCCTTTGGAGAAAAGCAAATGAAAGAGTTATTTATAACCTCTATTCTTGCATCTCTATCTATAAGACCATCAATGTGGTACTAAAGATTGAAAGCTTTAGGATTGAACATCAAAGAGGGAGAACTTGTAACCTCTCTCCTTTGCTTCTTTTATCTCTAACTCAAAGGTGTGGGACTAACATTATGAAGTTTGCTTAAAGTTTGTTGTGTGATGTTGGCCTTCTTGTGACCTTCACTAACTATGGGGCATGGTCAATAGTAATTGACTATATCAAATGGTCTCTATGACCATGTTTTTTTTTTCTCCTAACTTTGATGTATTTTATTTTCAACACAAAAAAAAATACTTTGGCATATTTTTCTAAATAAAATTTTGTAAGACATTAGAAATACTTAATACACTTTAGTAGCCCCGATCACCATGTCTATTCCGTATTTTAATGTGCCCAACCCATAACTTCATTAGACGACTTAATGGGTTAAATTAGGGTTCAAAATGTTGAATGAGATTAGGAATGGAAGCGAGAAAGCTCAAGTACCCGAGTACTGGGACTGAAGCTCTCCTTATGGGGATCTTGCTGGTTGAAGGTCAGTCATTTCCCAATAGTTATCGGCATTGAGATAATCTGTCTCATGGTGAAGTCTTCTTTTATATTAGATAAGGATACCGGGTTAATTTTCTTTAATATGTGTGTTCACGGAAGAATACATAGTGAAGAGTTATGTGTTGTTTTTCGATATGCAATTTAAGGAGTTGCGCAAGTTTGGGATGAGATGTTTATTGAAAGCATAGCAGAAACCCTTGTAGATTAATAAAGATTACTCCAACAAATGGAAGACACATCAATCACAATGTTTATTGAAAGACTTCAATAGGTATAATGCAAGACTTCTTTTGGGCATGTACATACTGCATAAACTTATACAAAATAGTCTTATGTCCATAAAGGACCACTCCAAGCTGTTGTTCTTAATGTATAATTTAACCACGGTTAATCTAAAACAAACAAGGTATAAGTACCAGAGTAATGAACCTAATAACTAAAACAAGGAAATGTATAACAATAAGATCATATTCCTATTTGGGGATTTTTCAAGTTGCAGTTTTTGAACTCCTTCTACCAAAGGGAAATACCAATACAATGTCAATATAACGAGTCCGACTATTGCATTACAGGTCGACATGAAGCTACTGATATGTAATTGAACGCATCGATTTTATCTTATCGACAAAAAACTTATCAAATCTTCAAATGTTTTCTTTTGTTATTTGTCAGAAGGGTTGTACCGATTCCTCATGTTACACATCGGTTTCATTTTTCTGACAAATTGAGTATAACGGCGGTTTCACCTTATCGACGGAAACTTTTCAAAAAAAATCCCTCTTTGTTCTGTGTCAGTATGACTATACTGATGCCTTATGATATACATTAGTTTCATCTTTCCAAAGGAAGAAAGAAAGTTGAAGTCGTAGGCGGCACGCCGACCGGCGACTTTTGCCGGAAGAAGAGAGAAGAGAAGAAAAGCAAGAAGAACGAATTTCTTTCTTTCTCTTTTTTATTTTATGAACGTCGATCGCCGCCCAGAGATTGCCGACCGGCGACGAACCTAACGACGTCAATTGTATCATTATGTCAATCATTAATTGAGGCATTGCCTCCTATACACCTATTGCCTTTAACCATTTCAGGGATTGCCTGCAAGCTTGCCTTTAACAACTTTGGGCATTGCCTATGAAATCTCCCGGAAAAAAAAACGGTTCATGTGTGAGAGACTGAGAGGGAATATCCGCGAGTGTATCAGGTAAAAACAAGAAGTGTATATAACATTTTCCTTCCAACAATATATAAGGAGGTGGCTCAATTCTTCATTTAAGGAGAGAAGGTACTGACTTAGTATAAAGGAAGAACTTGCTTAGCCCAGCACACATCTCCTAATGCAAACGTCTAAGAGGCACAAAAAGGGAATTTTGTGTTAATTGAATTCTAAGGACAAGCAACTCAGGCTTACACTTAACACAAGACTACCAACTTTTCTGTTTCTCATCAACATTTTTAACCATAAACAATCATCTGAAGAACAACTGTGAAAGGTTTTCAATTTTGATTTCAGCTTACAATTAGATAGGAAATAACCTACTTACTATAACACAGGTTCCTTCACTATATGCAACATACAACCAGCATCATGAAACTACCAAGTCTAAGTTTGTGCAGAAAAGAATAACCTAACTTGAGTAAAAAGCTCACCCTCTTTCAAATTTCCAGTGTTGGAGTAATCAACTACTGCAAGTTCGAATTTCTAAGCGAGAGAAGAATCATGTTCAGTTTAAAAGCTTCGATTTAGAATTTGCTCGGCTGTATCGTGTATGGGTTCTGCCGAACTCCCAACTAAACAGTTCTTCGAAGTTCTGAAGTGAAAGAATAAGTGGATAAATTTCTCACTAGCAAAACTATCCAAAAACAACGAGGTATATGCCTTTCAGAATGCCATCGGAAACGACAAGGTATACCGTATACACGCCTTTCAGAATGTCATCGTGTATGGGTTCTGCCGTTGCCTAAAATGTTACTGTTTTCGCAGTATTTTCCGATTCTCCAGGACTGTGTTACATGGGTTGTAATGACTATGGTGTCTGTTGCATGACCTTGTGTACTTCTAGATATTGCCACAAACCAAAATTTTAAAAATTGATGACATGAAATTATTACCATAAGAAAACAGAGGCATAAACATAACACTCTCCACCTCATCAAATGAAGTGATAAATCATTCAAAAAAAAAATGTAACTTTAGAACTCAAAAGACAAATCACCATTTATTAATAGCAGAAACTGAAAGGGGCTAAGCAACAACTTGCAAAGAACAGCAGATAATCATTCATGGTGACATTTTTCTAATCCATGAAAACTTTAAAGGAAAAACATAAATAACCCTTGAACCAAACTAACCCGAAAACTGCAATTAAGGGTTGAAAACTTCAATAGAGAGCACCCACACCAGGCTTACTCTGTCGAGCGAGCTTGGTCCATTCGGTATGGTAAGATCCAGGACGATCAAGTCGTTCGTAAGTGTGAGCTCCGAATAAGTCCCTCTGAGCTTGAACAAGATTCACAGGCAATCTCGCACGTCGATAAGTATCGAAATAAGAAATACTAGCAGACATTCCAGGAGTACTAATTCCAGCTTGAACAGCTAAACCCACAACTCTCCTCCAAGCAGCTTGTCTTTGAACCATTTCTTTAGCAAATTCAGGATCAACAACTAAACTAGCTAATTGTGGGTTTCTCTGATAAGCTTTCTTAATCCTGTCTAAAAACACAGCTCTAATAATACACCCACCTTTTCAGATCCTAGCCTTTTCTCCCAAATTCAAGTTCCAACCTTTTTCGATACTTTTGGCTCTTAACAAGTTCATTCCTTGAGCATAACTACAGAATTTCGATGCGTAAAGTGCTTGCCTAACATCATCAGTCAATCTCTTCTTATCAATTCCTGCCCTCACTCAAACCAGCCTCTTTAAGAATTGCAGCTGCAGCTTCTCTCTCCTCTTTCAACCCACTTAAATACCTACAATCCAAAGATGCAGCAATGGTTGGTGCAGCAACTGATAACTCAGCTGCTTGTTGAACTGTCCATTTACCAGTTCCTTTCATTCCAGTCTTATCTAAAATCTTATCAACTAATTCCTCATCACCCAAATCATCCTCCCTCCCTCTAGATTGTATACTACTACTACTACTAGGATTTTAAGAAGTATAAAGAAAAGTAAGAGAGTTGTGTGACTGTTTAGTCCCACATTGAAGAAGGAGAAGGCGGGAGAAGGAGGAATGACTTATAAGAAAGGAGTTAGGAATTTCGGTCAAGGTAACTCAGTGTTTTGGGCAACGACTCAGCTAGTGAGGTGCTTTTGCACTCACCTGGTTTGGCTCAATAAGCCCGCGATCCGTCCGTCCGAGACCGTTAGAGCCCGAGCGGGCTCTCGGGCTGAATTGGGCCGCGGGCACTAATATATTCGTATTTGTCCGGCCCGAAGTGCCCGATAGTCCGATCGGACATATGACTTTGGAGCCCGATCCGCCCGTGCCCGAGAAATAAGAGTCCGAGCCTGACCGAACCCGCCCGATTCCCACCCCTACCCACCATCTATTTAAAGATAATCAAATTTAGTGGCCCTTTTTACTTAACGTTTTTTAAATGGGGCCCTTATAATTTTGTTAGAGAGTTGGACTTCTTATATATTTCTTACAGAAATTAATGTCTCGGTGGCCCCTAAAAGCCGGTGGCCCGAAGCGACGTTTTGTTCGCTTTGGCCCAGGGCCACCCCACTACGACATCACAATATCCGTTGGGGCAGGGATCATCAAAATACCTCTAACTGTAATTAGATACTATATGTTGTGATATATTATTGAGCCATGATTCAATAAGTTCTACCTCACACATCAAAACTATTGCACTAGTATTGAAATCACTTATGGTGTGTTTGGATAGCAGAATCTTAAATCCGCGATTCCACGGATTCATGATCCAAGTAATATCTTTGAGCTTGTTTGGCAACTAAGAATCCTATGATTTATTATTATTTGAGTATTTTTTGCTTGTATTTCGCTTTATACATAAAGTATTGATCACTACACGCGACTCTTCAACTTCACTTGGCGAGTCGGACTGTGTTGCGCGTGAGATCATTGAGAGAATAGAACTACTCAATACGAACGCATGAGTGCTACATGTACAAAATCTTTGACGAAATTCTCGACTTAATGACTCATTTTCATTAAAAGACAAAAGTTGATCAAAGTTTTTCAAAGTTTGATTTTGATCCGGACCGTTCTTTTAAGATTTTTTCATGAATCTTGTCAAAGATTCTTTGTATGGTTAGCATTTCCCGTACAAAAATGAGAGATAATATTCTATTTGGAGAAGGTAGGTTAGGGCAAGTCCAATGTGGGGCTCGGGCTCCCAATTTTGGGAGCCCTTGATTTTTAGGAGCCCCGGGGCTTTTTTCAATTCCAACGTCGGGCTCCTAACAGGGACTCCCAAATCTAAATTATGTATGTGTGTAATGTACGTGTGGAGACTTTTAATTTCAATTTTCAACTATAAATTATTAATTTCAAATATAAAATTGAAATTTATTATTATGTTAGAGAGAGAGAAGGAATTTTGAAAAGATGAAAAAAAAAAAAAAAATTAGAGAAATGATTGGAAAAACAAATTTAAAACAATTTATATTTTTTGAAAAAAAATTAGTTTAAAAGAAAAATTAAAAAAATAAAAAATAATTAAAAAGAAGTGGGATGGATCCCCTAAAAAGGAGATCCACCCCAAATATGGCAGTTGGGAGACCCCCAACGGCCATATTTGGGGCTGGGAGCCCCCCAGCCCGGGCTCCCAGGATCCACCCCAAATATGGCCATTGGGAGACCCCCAACGTCATATTTGGGGCTGGGAGCCCCCCAGCCCGGGCTCCCATTTGGGAGCCAAGGAGCATGGGGCTCCCAGCCCCACCGAGAGCCCAGTCCCGGGGCTCTCGGGTTGGACTCCTTGGACTGGGGGCTGGGGCTCCCAAATTCCCACATTGGAGTTGCTCTTAAGGGATTAAAGTCTCTTTTGGCTAATGTTGAAATTAGAATTCCATGTTTTTTTTTTTAATGAAGAATTAGAATTCCATGTTATTCCAAACTAATTTACACAAGGCTTTGGGGTTAGTTAAGTAAATTCTCATTTTTTCCCCCTTTCTAGTCACTGGGTCAATGACCTTTTCATGTTTGTATTTGAACGAGGGTGTAACCCGTGCCCGTGGGGCACGGACAGTTCTTTCCAATGCGTTACAAATCGAGCAAATTATGCGCACGATCATAGGAAGTAACTTATATTTTAAAGAAGTCGTGGGTTTTTTGTACAAAAA
>BEHA01050469.1:710977-723111 GCA_002897215.1 Eschscholzia californica subsp. californica | reverse complement strand
TGTGAATTTTAGCATGAACATCCACCTCCTTGTTGCTCTGAGTAAGATGAGTTAACAGTAGGCTTGAGGTTCACATCAACCATATCTTCCTGTTTTGTTGATGAGAATGACTCCATCCCTGGCAATGCAGATGCTATCTTGCGGAATAATGGCTGCAACAAATTCATACGTTTCTATGTGTTAGAATAGTCTCACATTGATAAAGGAAAGTCTCGTGACCAAGTAAATAATATCTAAGGTCTCTCTCAACTCACTAAGCCAATTTGTTTCGAGTTGGATGCCGACAAACTAAGGTAGTATTTTTCTTTGTCTGACCCATCCGAATGAGTGATTTTGGTTGATTTTGAGTCCATTTCATTCAGTTGAGCCATATTCATACAAGGAGAGAAGAAACAACAAAAACCAACTCTATATGGTATCATACAAACAGTGACCTAATTGTTTTGTATTGAATTACTTGGACAGTTGCACTAGTATAGTCTATTATGCTATGTGATTGTTATTGCTGGCATATACAAATGTTATATCGTTGATATTTCCAATATATTGTGAATGCATCCATATTGGATTTGGGTAGTGTTCGTTTCTTTTCCTCCGACAAATTTGAAATCTGACTTGTGGTCTAATTAACTCGAGTTACATTTCAGGAATGTTTGATTGTGTCTAACTCACAATGTCTAATTATGTCGCAATGGTTAATTTGGGCTGGTTCTACATCTATTTAAGTCAAAGGAATCCAAACAAGTCAGGCAAGTCGGATTAGACAAATAGGAAAAAAAAATACCACCTTAGTCTTGGATAAGAGAATGGGCATAACCTTCAACGCACAACTACACACGACAGAGAGTTCATATATATATATATATATATAGGTCTAAGGTGAGAATTAGGTTCAAATAACTATTTTTGAGGGACATGCGATCTTTTCAACATTTCTTCCTAATGAGGTTTAAGGAATCCATTGTTTGTTAAATATGCAGGTTAAGAACTGATAATGTACACTTCTTCTCTTTGTAAACTAAATTCTGTAACACTATATTTCAAAAAGGGGCAGAGTTGAAGAATAGAAACTAAGTTGTTTTTGTACCTTGATATTAAATCCTGCTTTAGCACTAGTTTCAATGAACATAACACCACTGTCACGTGACTTGCTATCCCCTTCATCTATTGAAACTTGCCTGTTTTTTATCAATCATTACAACATAGATTGAGAAGATATTCTTAGTTAAGAAAATGTAGATGAAGTTTCAAGGGAAAGTTAAGGTGTCAAAAAACTGAAAGCTAGAACAATGATGTAAGCTAAAGGTTCTGATTTCTAATTTAGGTTGAGATGATATATCATATACCAGAGTTCAGTTCTAAAGATCACTAACATCACGAGTCACATGTCAATGTGCCGATAAATATAGAAAAACGAGCACAAAATATCAAACGTAATTCATATTCAAACTGTTCCGCCATTTGCGTTTTTTTCCTCTTCATGAACGCTTCATAGATCGTTTTAATATCAAAGTACGAACAAAAAGCCTTCTTAATCCATTTTGCGAAATTTAATATCACGAAACAAACACGATATTATGAAGTCAACTTGCTATGAACCAGTTTTTATAGATGATAGTTTCACAATGGGGGAAGGGTTCAACTAAAATTCCATATGAATCAACAAGGTAAAAGAAGCAATTCATATTTTGTTGCTAGAGATGAAGTCAAGGTTGCTGCCCAATAAAGGAGTACTGTATATTACCTTTTATCAATAAGATCAGTTTTATTGCCAACAAGGACAATAATGACATCGCTGCCTCGCTCTGTGCGTACCTCCTCAATCCACTTGGAAGTGTTCAAAAAAGACTGCCGATCTGTATCATATTTGAAAGAAATTTTCAGAATGCAACTCAACTTCGCTTGTTTCACATCCATGTCTCAAACACAATTTATGTACATAACCAAATATTTGTCAAGACTATATATTTATAACTTCCTACAATATATTGAAAATTTGAAGGAAATAAAAACTAACCTTTTCACCTTATATTAGAATTGAAAACAATAACAACCATTGGACCTAATATCCAGTGGGTTCAATCTAACCCCGAAAAGGAATCATGGCAAGTCTTATCTTCTATGGAAAAAAGTTACAGCAAATGCAGAGTCGAGATTGGGGATGGATAGCTAAATTTTATCAACTCAGTGAATTGGGCTAACCCATCTGTATCCAAAATCTTACTTATTGGCTCACTTCCAGTTCCTCTTCTAATGGATTCATAATAATATCTGAAGTAGATTAAATCTTTAAAGAAGATAAAAGACAGTTCTCGGTACTCACTAGATACATCATACACGATTACTGCAACAGAAGAATCCCTAATGTAACTTGGGATGAGACTCCTAAATCTCTCCTGCCCAGCGGTATCCCTGTATACAATATGAACTTCAGAGAATGATAGTTGTTCAACGCAAACGAGATATGAAGCAATTTGAAATGAGAAGCATTGAAGCAAATATGGAGCATAATGATTAATCCGTAGGCTGATATCGAACAAATTTTTAATTTGAACTTATAACTCGTTTTTATCTCAAACTCTCAGATAGCAGAGTGGGTGGTATGACAAAAAATGATGTCTGTATCGCTAGGTTAGGAAGCCTGATAAACGATACAACAGGTTTTCTTTATCCAAGAAATGTGACATGGGTTCGAATAAGTATGATCAAATTAGAAACCGTACTAGTATACACACTGCATATATATACATATATATATATATATATATCAAACATTTCATCGCTATTCTCCAACAGCATGTGAAAGAAATAAGTATATAATTGGACAAGCAAGGTATCTAACAGAACAAGGAGTGCAAAAATGGTCAAACGAAACTAGAAACGCTTCCTGGATAGGACTATGTAACTGAACAATGGTCTCATTTCAGACAATCCTCGGGAACCCATTTCTTTACAGAATATCATGTTCATTAGATGTTTCACTAGATTAAAAAAAAACAACGAGAACTCTATTGCTTCCATGCTTGATGAATTGCAAGCAAATTCTTCTGACTTCAAGCAGACTTTATAAGGAAGCACAAATATATAGATAATTTGACTAACCAGGTAAGAAAGACTCCTACCAAAGCTGCAAACGTATTGTTCGATCTTCAAGGTACATTGTCTTCGAGAGAAAATCAATGCCGATTGTGGCCTGTAATTTAATTAGCAAACAAAAACGATGTTAGGAACAAATGCAGTAATTCAAAAATACATTGTGGCCCGTAATTCAAATAGAGAATCAATTCAGCCTTATTGGCTACCTTCCTCGATTTAAGCTAGATTTAGTTTTCATTTCTAAAAGAAGTCTTCAACTACAAATCAGATCAGTTTCGGATATCAATCCTGACTAAACTTCTATGGAGTCCAAATCGTTGTAAAATACGCAGTCAACGATGTCCTTGAAATGATGCCTTGTTTCAAAATGAGGTTTTCAACATTTTATATTGTTTCATGCCTAGCTACTTGCTAATAATATAGAATCCATTTTCTTCTAATAAAGAAATTTAATTGAGACTACTTCCTCTTAGATTCCCTAGTAGACAATAATGCACGTATCGAAAAGAAAAATATTAAAAGACGTGCAACCGGACCAGATCAAATCAAAAGTTGAACCTTTCTTCCAAAGCAAAATGAGCATTTAAATATTGAAAATATTTTATGAATGAAACTTTCAATCTACACTAACTTAAACCTTTTCAATCTTCAGTTATCCAATGAAATATAATATGAGAATTTTCTATTCCAATACAAAGAATCCCATAATATGCGAAATTCTCACGATCCAATTCATATTAACGCGAAATTATAATCACAACAAACTAATAATTACTATTTTCTGGACGTAACCTATCAAAACCCTAAAATTCGATTAAGAACCCATGAAAATTTCAATCAAAAGCACAAGAATTTGAGCGAAATTCAATCCAGAAAATTAGAATAAGCAATTAAGAAACAAATTTAATAAAAAATTGAAATGAATCAAATAGGGAGAAGATGATATCGGATCTTAATGATGTCAAATTTTGGTAGATACCTGATAAGTAGTATCGAATTTATCGTACATAAAACGAGTGATGATACTGGTTTTACCAACAGATTGATCGCCTAAGAAAACCAGTTTGTATTTGGCAAGAGGAGAGACAACCGCCATTTCTTCTTCTTTCTCTCTGAGTTTCTCTCTCTCTCTCTAGATCTGAGATCTGAAACAGAAAGGAAAAGAAGAAGAAAACAGAGAGAGATAAAAATGAGTCGTTGGTTTTATATTTGGGAGAAGAAAGACTTGAAACCACCATCCACGATGAAGGCGCGGCAAGACTTGACCTTTAAATTTGTATACCGGTTTTGCCCCTCAATGCTAGGGTTGGGAATCTGGACGGACGGTTCGGCCCCAGACATACCAAGAGTCCGGCTGGGTAAATCCGGGCAACCTAGCATGACGACTACTAAATTTTTCAGGCGGATGTCAACACTTGGTTGCCCCCAAGTGGTTGATAGTGTTAACATAAACTCCAAAAACTGGAGGTCCCAGATCGGTTCCCAGAATTTAAGCCCATTTGATTAGTGGTTTATTTTAGATACTTATCACATCTTGATGATGTATTAATGTCATGTAATGACTAACGTAGATCGTAGTCATTTTACAAAAAGAATCAGGCGGGCAAAACATTGCAATAGCGCAATGGGAAGTTTTATAAGCGCTTCCTGTACGTGTAACGTGTTATAAGCACCTCCTCAGCCCTCCCTTCACAAACTCCCTCTCAAATTTGAGAAATGTTACATACACTTATCATTTGTACCTGCCACACTCTCATCTCCTTTGACTTCAACAAAAATTACCTTAGGTGTGAGTGTGAGTGTGAGTGTGAGTGTGAGTGTATGTAACAATAATAGTGAGTGCATTTAAAATTTCTCCTCAAATATGCCTTGAGAGAGGCGTCTATAACATCCAGGTGAGCTTTTAAAACTTCCCTAATGTAGTGCAATTCATGCTTCTAAATGAGGATTTTTATGTCAATCTTTTCATGTTTAATGATAATAGTAGACTTAAAGAAAAATTGCAAAACTATTTAAAAGACAATGACGAAACCATACCAAACTTGAAATTGGACACTTGTGAAGGATTATTTCTCTTTCTAAAAAAACAAAAATTAAGGTCGTTCATCTCAATCTCAGGTCGAATTTGACAACTATCGTCTACTTGTGATTCCAAGGTGTTGACATAAACTCCAGAAAGCCCTAGAGGTCCCAGGTTCGAATCCCATAGAAGGTGGAATCTTTGGTTATTTGAATTGAGATTATTAGGGTGTAAATAATGTTTTTGGGCTTTAGGCCATGTCTAGTTGGGCTATAGGCCCGGTGTTGTTAGTGTTTGAGTGGGCGGTTATCGAACTTATCACATTTATGATGTATCAAGTACCAAATGTAACGACTTACGTAGATCGTAGTCGACTTCCAAAATAAGTAAATAAATATTGAATAAAAAAATTTGAAAAAAAGTTGGTTCCAATTCCTACATAATAGAATATAAAACTCACATAAACCACACAATCATCAAATGGTACATCTTGGTGGATAAGACTTGATGTCAAATGTCACTAATTAAATATTGCATTTATGTCATGTTGAGAGAATTCATAACATAACATACATTCTGTCCCAGACATTCTCCTAATTCTTCTCATTACCACAAATCTAGCATCAAACTGACAGCAACAAATCTTTTTAGTAAGTATATCGGTTAAAATAGTCATATTCTGTCTGACAACTTCGGCCGGCATAATCACAATAGTTAAGAGTTTGATTTTCTCTTCCTAGATCTTGCCCGTCCTATTCAGATACCAAGATTTCTCCTGACTGAATTATCAGACATAGTAACATTTTTCTTTCTTTGTGTCTAAAAATTGTGACAAATCACGAGCTTTTAGCTGTTATATATGAACATGTCGAAATAGCCTAACAGAGACACGAGTTGGATCAGAAAAGCACGTAGAACTTGTCCAAACCCTCTTGCTTCAAAAACATGGAGGAAACCCAACTACCGAAATTTAATGGTTTTTCTATCACAACCACAATTCCCACCTCAAGTATTTAATCAAACAAGGCCCATACTACCTTCCATTTTGTCACTTCATTTCTTGTTTCTAATTTTTTTTCTTGTATATATAAACATTTCACTTCTTATACTTGGAAATATTGTTTTTTTTATGAACTTTTTCCACCTGCACATTTGAAGTATTAAGGTATCAAGAAATTATTTGTACATTGTCATAATGAAGAAGATCAATAAGCAAAAAGATCTTGGCCGGAGCGATGTTGATGCTAGTATTGATTATGTTCACGGTCGAGATATAGTTGTTATCGACAAATTTCCGACAATCATAGAGAGGATAGAGAAGGAGGAGCAGTCTTGGTAAGTACATATTGATTATTCCTCTAGTATTTTCTTTTAGACAAAGTCTTCAAGAAAAATATATAGATTTTTTTCATTTACTTCAAGAAAACCTATAAAATTTTGAAGCCTTTACTAATATTATATGACTTGAGATTGTGAAAAATTCTCGAAATTAAAAAAACAACTAATCTTTGTTTGGTCTTGTCCCATCCACTTATGTGGAACTCTAATAAATTCATATTTTGTTCAGAGACGAAACCACTTTTTATTTCAATTCATACCACAATTATATTTCTTCAAACAAACACATTTTATTTAAATAAAATTTTCCTTTATTGAACTATCTAGGTTTACTCAGAGATCTCTCTGCTTTGTTATTATCTAGGTTTCCGAAATCTCAAAACCCTACAGATCTAACCATTCAAGTAGATGGCTTCAACTTCTATTTACACAAGGTAAGGTTCGACATTTACACCCAATTATTTACTATTTATTATTCGAACTAGTCCAAAACAGATGATTTCGAATCTAGTGGTGTCACTCGGGCTGAGTCAGGCCACTGTGGGCAATATGCTGGCTCGAGTACCATAATCACCAGCACTCTCGGGGGTTTACCTGTCACAGGGCAGACCTCGTTGGGCCTCAATCAGGCCTAGCCCGTACAGGACATAGGCTAGCACCTCATTTGTCTGGCTCGGTTCACACCACTATGCACATCCAAATTGTTCTCCACGTACGTATTGTATACTTACAACAACAGTTGTGCATCGTATTCGTATATGTGCAGTACATATTGATATCACGGAGCGAGTACATAAGTCGATTTGATTTTCCACCGTCAACCCCAAATATCAGCTACACTTTAGAGCTTGAAAACTTCCCCGGTGGATCAGAGACGTTCGAAATCGTTCTGAAATTCTGTTATGGTCTCCCTGTAGACTTAACTCCTGAAAATATAGCTTCACTAAGATGTGCATCAGAGTACCTACAAATGACAGAAGAATATGAAGAAAACAATCTCATTTCAAAAACAGAAGCTTTTCTCACCTTTATAGTTCTTTCTTCATGGATAGAAACAATAACAGTTCTTCAGTCTTGTGAATCTCTCTTTCCTTGGGCTGAAAATCTCCAGATTGTTCGAAGATGTTGTGATTCAATTGCTTGGATGGTATCTAGAGATCAAAAGTTGACAACCCGGGATTCAATTAATGATGAAAGATGGTGGTTTCACGACGTTTCGACACTTAATATTGATCATTTTGTTCGAGTTATAACTGGAATTAGAGTAAAAGGGTTGAAACCAGAAACTTTAGGTGCTTGTATTACAAACTACGCCGAGAAATGGTTGACAAGCATTGACATAGAGACTTTAGAAGAACAGAGAGAATATGGGTATTGTGAGAAAAATGAGTTAGAATTGAGTAAAGAGAATTTAGAAGGAAATAAGGCAAAAAGAATGATGATAGAGAGCTTACTCACTATTCTTCCTCCTCAAAAAGAATCTGTAACTTGTAAGTTCTTGCTGTGGATGTTGAAGATGGCTATTGTTTATTCGGCGTCACCGGCAATGGTTTCGGAGCTTGAGAAGAGGGTTGGAATTGTTCTGGAAGATGCCAATGTTGTTGATCTTTTGATACCTAGTTACACAAATGCAGATGATCAAGAGAAACTTGGAGAGTGAGTACTCTTATTCTTCCCCTTTTTGAGTAATTACTACTTGGTGTGTTTTTTCCTCATCTTTTTATCTGACTCGTCTGAATCTAAATCTGAACTGTCTGACTCAGTTGGACCCTAAATTAGCGTTTCAGATGAGTAGGAGGAAAACCAACATCCTGAAATCTGAATCTAGTCAATCCAAACCACGAGTAAGATAACAGATCTGACTTAGGAAAAAAACAAACCCGACCTTAGTCCGAAAGTAGTGATACCAACCAACCTTGCTGTTGCTGACCACAGCTGCTGACCATGGTAATGTGGATCTATGTGGATCAACTGATTATTCTTGATGTCTTACATTAGGGTGGGAATGGGGTCCAGCGCAGTAGTTTAAACTTTGGGCCGGGAGACCAGCGAATAACTAAAAAGCCCGCTCCACTTGGTTAGTACCTGTAGTTTAAACAATGCGGCTCATGAAAGATTGTTCTTTCTACCACAAAACTAAACTTTGGTTACAATTCTTACAATATTCGCGATGCTAATTTTGTCTAAATTGTTTCATCCATGTCAACTAAAAAAGGTCTCCGATGGGCAATAACATCAAGTACGATATCGACATGGTACATCGGATTGTTGAGTATTGTTTAATGCACGAACAACAACAACAACAGCAGAAACAATTACCAAAAGTTGCAAAACTATTAGATGGTTATCTAGCAGAGATTGCAAAAGACCCAAATCTTACCATTGCCAAGTTCCAAATGCTTGCTGAAACCTTAACTGAAAATGCTAGAATCTGTCATGATGGATTATACAGAGCAATTGATACTTATCTGAAGGTAACCCTTTCCTTTACTTCATTGGGATGAAGATGCCGATGAACCCACTCTCTCGATCGTTGATCTTGGTTTTCTTTTCAGACTCATCCGGAACTATTGGAGCATGACCGACGAAGATTGTGCAAAGTAATGAACTGTGAGAAGCTTTCTCTTGATGCCTGCACACACGCTGCACGGAATGAACGCCTACCCCTTCGGATTGTCATGCAGGTAATATTTTACCTTCTTGACAAATCATAGTTACTATGTAAATAATCCCATTTGGCCAAAGGAAAGTCTCTGAACTAACAGTATAGTACTCTAGAATCTTTTCCACTATTGCCGAGCAGGTTTGATTGGATGCCCACAAACTTAATATGGTATAACTGTATCAGTGTTAGGTCCGCATGTGCTAATCCCACGATTACATGTGTTCCTTGCCACCTAGCAAAAAGGCATGTGATGAGCTTGAAAAACACCACAACTGAGAGGACATGTGAGAATTATCACACATGGACCAAGAGAAGTCTCGGGACCAACAATATAATATCCTAAGACTTCTCCACTCATTGTCAGTTGGTTTGCATTGAACAACCACAAAGCTAATATGGTGTCAGAGCTAGCCCACACGTTATAGGCCCAATGGCCGCGCGTGATCCATGTCACCGAGCAAAAGACACAAATTAGGCTCAAAGTACACTACATGTGAAGGGTTTTTGAAGTAGCCCCACATCGACCAAGCGAAGTCTCAAGACCAACAATATAATATTCTAGGACCTCACAACTCGTAGCCAATTGGTTTTGAGTTGGATACGTACAGACTCAATAACTACATTCACAAACTCTAACTTTTGAGCTGTGAATGAGTGAATCTACTCCAACAACCTGCAGGTCACACGTTCAGTACTCGATGGAGGTGGAAATCCATCATTTATTGACTTTTGGTATAAAGGGTATCGATAAAGTAAAGGTAGGAATAAATGGGTTTCCATGCCATTCAAGATAGCCTAAGGGTCTTTAGATGGACTTTAGGGCCCAAGATATCTTAAATGATCACAGTTATAGTGTTTATTCAATTCAGATGTATCTTCATATTATATATTCACGATGTATCAATGTCATGTAATGAATGTAATGACTCTTTGAGTCCTTTGTCAAAAAAACATTAGAATTTTCACCTCTGAGGGATAGTTAAGTTGTGATTTGTAGGTTCTGTTCTCAGAGCAAGTAAAGATGAGGAAAGCAATAGATGAAAAAGAAATGATACCTAGTGACACCTTCACCGAGCAGTTAACCAATTTGTCATCTACCAAGAAAGAGATCAATACAATAAAAGCTGAACTGGCGAAGGTAAGGATGGTGATTTCAGAGCTGCAACATGATTACAGTAACCTGCAAGAGGAATTCCAGAAGTTAATCATCACCAAGCAAAAAAATGTATCAAGTTGGAATACAGGATGGAAGAAAATCAAGAACTCTACCTTCTTTCATGGAAAAACAGAAGACATTCCTTTAGGAGAAGAAACACCACACAGACAAGTTCGTCGTCACAGTGAGGGACGTCGAAGAAGGTTCTCATTGTCCTAACTCCTAAGAGTCTCTATATCATTTGGTGTAAATAGAGCACCTACTAGAAACAAAAAATTCAGAATACAAAATACTACTGTCTTGTATAAGTAAGAAAAAAATGTGAAGATTTATTTATGCTCAACTTGGATATAGTTCGATAAATCATCCTCATCAAACCAAACACATCTTGATATTTCAGTTAAACAACTGAAACAAATCATCAAGTCCTAGTTTGTGTTTAGAGTTGGTGTTTATAAATAAAATTAAATAAAAGTGTATCTAAGCTGAAGTGAAGATCGCTTGAGAAAACCAAAAAGTAGTAAAAAATCAATGCCCAAACTTATGTTGGCAAAGATAACCCTACTGAGTTTCATTTCATGGCAATCTGAGCTACAACCAAATCTTAGAAGCTATCTTTCGAGCTAGAAAATCAACTATTTTGTCAAGTGAATGCTGCTCCATGGAAACTTGATTGTACTAGTGTTGCGTTCATCACGGTTGTTACAGCCACCTCTATAGGTGGATTGCTTCACGAGGTGGTACCTATTGGCTCCCTTTCCATAGCTGGAACGCCTGTTAGACTTGTATCCGTTCTGTCCCTTTACAGATTGCTTCTCAGCTTTATCATCTTCCTTTCCGTCAAGCCAATGTGACTTCACTTCTCCCTCTTCAACAATGCTTGACTTTGACTGCTTGTTCATTGCACTCTTATCTTCTTCAATTATACGGATGGAGTACAAGTCTTGACTCTTGAGAAATAGATAAAGAGTGCTTTAGGGTCGCATAAGCTTTCTTGTAGTCTGGTTTCGCAATCAAAAGTCCTCTTTTCTTCTTTTTCCCTTCCATGTTCAGAGTTGGAACTTCTTCAACATCAAATCCATAGAGTGATTGATTTCAATCTTTCAATCCAAAAAAAGACATACTATTAAAACGACGTTTGTCAAAAAAACTTCAAAACTGATAATCGAAGAACAAATCAAAGGGAGCGAGAGTGTGGTACCTTTGAAGCTGAAGGAATGGTCTTGAGGGCAATCTCCTTGATGCTGTTAAAAGATGTGGGCATAAGAAGCTTAATGGGGAAATTAGCAAAATTGACGACCCGTCTTCCCAACCTGCTTCCCATCTTATCCTGTTACTTATTTGCCTTTGATGTAATAAGACACTTATCAGTCCCTATAATCCCACATTCATGACAAAAGTCGAAACCACCATAAGATCCTTAACCCTACTCTTAAAGGCTATCCAGGTTTGGGATGGTCAAAGAGCTAGTTGAAATTATGTAAACTTTAAAAGGCTACCCACCCCTGGATCGCAATAATGGGACCCATCTACACACTTGACAGATACACACCGAGTAAGAAGCCCCATCAATACACTTGGGGTGGGTTATTGGTTCAAAGTTCTGGAATTTCAAAGTTCAAAATTGTCTGAATTCTAGTTATCATTTGTTATTCTTCAAATGCATATACGATTATCACTAAATGTTAGTTGATTGGCATTAACCTGAACTGAAAATGGAACACTCTGAATAGCTCGGTCAATATCTAAGATGCTATTTCATCAAACAGTCCCCAACAATTTGGAAGTCATTTTTATACTGTTAAGTTTGCGGTCATCAAATACAAAACCAATTGACAATGAGAGGAGAGTACCTAGAC
>BEHA01050469.1:691881-703678 GCA_002897215.1 Eschscholzia californica subsp. californica | reverse complement strand
GGTTTGTGCACCCAACAAAATTACTAGTCAGATTCCACGGAGTTATCTGCAGCTCCCTCTCAATGTGGGATGAAGCAGCCAGAGCAATAGCTTCATCAGGAAGTTGATTCATTGCAGAAGAAAGGCCATTAGGGTGTGTTAACCTGCTGATTCCTAAACGTTTAAGCCGGTGGAGGCCAGCTTGCATACTTTCATATGCACAAACCTGAGAAGAGGATAATTTGTAAAGGCGACAAGATCCACAATGTAAGATTAAATAAACCACATATGCGGCAAACAGGTGTAAATGTGATTTGCCTTAGTTTGTGAAATCTAACCATATTACACGCTTTGGATCAACTTCACCAAAAAAAAAAAAGGTTTGGCACAATACTAAATGCTAATGAACAATAACTTGTTTAAACAAGAGAAAGAACATTAAAGTTGAATGTATAAGGATATAGATCTACAATTGATCCCTACTACACAAAACAGACAATAAATTACACTGTTTCTAGAATAGCCTCTCGCTTTAAGGTGAAATCTGTACACGAGACCAAATATTCCAGTCCTCTTTGCCCAAATATTAAGTAACGAAAGCACTGCTTCTTTAATGTTAACAAACTCAATCCTTTTTCCTATGGAAGTAGCTGTAGTGAAGAAGTACTGAAATAGAAGAAAAACCTTCGGAATTTAATCCCTTGCACAGTAACTTGCGGCATTCAGGAATCAAGGAATACTAATGAATAAGTTACAATCCTAATACTCAGCTAAATTTGATGCATCTTATATGATATGTCAGAGGTTTAGATGATATAATGGTGAAAAGAAGAAAGAGAATGACGCACTACACCGCTTAAGATATAAGACAAACAAGGGCTTCAACGAATAAACTATATCTTGCCTGTGGTAATTAAACCAAAATTTTGAACTGTGTCAAGACAAGAGATCTAATTATCTTCACTAAAACTCACATTTTCAGGTGTCACCATCCTCCTTAGCTCTTCCTCCAACGGAATTCGGAAATTGCGTCTCATAACCCAAAATAGCTGTCCATTTGACCCTCTCTGGTGGTTTGAGTGTTAAATTTTAGTTAGTGAGAATAGAAGGTACAGAAAATTCACTGTAGAACTTAAATATCAAGGTACAGAGTATCTACTGATGACAAGGATATAGATTGTAGAAAACTACCTGCAAATCAGCACAGTGCTTCAATCTTTTGCGAATGACAGGTTCAGAAAAGCTAGGAAACTGGGCTGATAGCTCATCTGCTCTAATGCAAGGACGCATACCACGTTTCTCATTTGCACGACACTCGCGGTACATGTACACTAGCAGTCTGTTTCCAATGTAAGTTTGAAGGTTTTTTGACCCAGGAGAAATAACTTCCATGTGAGGTTCCTGAGTGGAAACATGATCTATATCAGCACACCTTAACATTTCAAATTAGCTCAAAAGAATACAAGCCCAAGATACACCGAACATGTTAACCCAGCATTCCCCTCCCTGGATACTAATTTCCTAGTTTAAGAGTTTAGATTATTTTGATATTTCCACCAGTATCATCTAAAAAGATAACCATGAGCTACAAAATGCTATACAAATGAAAAATGAGAAAACATCATACTGAATTGTACCCAGAAAAGGTCCATGGTGAATCCAATTATGGACAAAGGGTAATAAGCAATTACAAGCAATACCATACATCAAATAAAGTTGTAGAGTTCAAAATCTAATGAGTAATGAAGCCAGGAATCAAAATCTTATGGGCGTCATCTAAAAAACTCGGAGGCTTCGATTTCCAGAC
This sequence comes from Eschscholzia californica subsp. californica, assembly GCA_002897215.1. Classification (NCBI taxonomy): domain Eukaryota; kingdom Viridiplantae; phylum Streptophyta; class Magnoliopsida; order Ranunculales; family Papaveraceae; genus Eschscholzia; species Eschscholzia californica. Next base: position 701,892 of record BEHA01050469.1, on the reverse strand, counting down.
TTTTATGACATACTGAGATGTCTTCCTTAGTTGAGGATATAAATTATAACTTATTTAGCGAAGGGGTAGAATAAGCCTCTCATGCCTATGTGATGTTACGCGTAAGGTCTCATAGTCTCACATATCCGTAACAATTTTGCCTAGTGGCCTAGCTACTTACATTTTCCTCTCTAAATAGGAGCATCAGGTTCATACAATGGATAATTCATCAGCGAAACAAAATTAAGTACCAAAATTAATAGCTTGTAAATGAGTAGCTAGACTCCCACCAACCTGCTGCCCAACCACATGTACTCTGTCAATACGTCTAAGAGAAATTTTTCCCTTCGCGGAACGAACTAACAAGTAGTCAGTCGTTGCCAACTTCTGGGGAAATACGGGTGCTCTATACATGTTTGTCTCAAGACACGATTGGCTGCAACCAGGTCTTATGTCACCAAGGAAAGGAGATCTGTCCGCAGGATCAAGAGCAATAATAGTGCCTAAACTCTCACTTCCATTGCGAAGTGTAGAGGCAGTTTGGTCACTAGGTGCTGACTTTTGGTAGTAAGTGCAGAGTCTTGCACCCATCCCCACATTTCCTAAAAGTAAAGGCCTCTCTTCGCAATACCTGCAACAACCGTTACAAACAAGAGAATCATCAACTTAATCCCTAAGGCCATCATATGGGCAATATGGATCGCTAGAAATGAAATCATCTTCTCCGACAAGTTGAGAACAGCCGATCATATCATCTTCTCTTCCAGATGTTTCATCTTTCACTGGAGTAGAACCATCCCTAGGGTAAAATTAAGATCGGCCGTAGATATAGTCGAAAATTGAGAGACTTTTATTGTTAGTTTGTAATGTCCTGTGTCCGGTAGTCCCTCCGGACTTGTAAATCCTTACTCTTTTTCTTAATCCAATCAAATTATTCAAAAAAAAAATGTTACAAACAAGATGATGTATCAGAAATTAGAAATGCTCCGTTTCAATTTAGTTGGTGGTTGGTAGTATGCTGTCGCGACTTTCCAATGTTCTAACCTACTTACCTACATCTAAAGCATTCTCATTCTTACCGGATTGACAAGTAAATTGCAGAAAACATGAAACAGTTCCTCAATTTGTATTATTGCATATATTTAGGCTACTCTCGGGACACAGAGCTGTGCAGAATGATAATATGATTGAATGAATTTTATTTATAGCGCTGGGGGATCTTAAGTAGTTAAAGCTCAACCTTGTAAAGGAGAAACTGTTCCTTACAACCATAAAGCCAGACAATCCTCTTCCATGTATTTTGTAAATATAAAACAAAAATGAGAAGAAGTTATGGTACCCAATCTCGGGTGAAAGCCAAATCTGCATGCATTTAGACAATTCCTTATCTGTTTGAAAAGTGGCCATTATTGATCTTCAATAATAATAAAAAAATATTACCGTTGTACTTCAAAGATGAGAACAGCACAACGATGGGAAGCTAATTAACACATCTAGACAGTCTACCACAACGAAATTAAACACACTTATAAAAACGCATTGCTCCTTACATAATGTAGAAACTAGGAATGGTTAACTATTACCTCTGCAGTTTGAATTTTCAAAATATTACTAAACTAGCAAACAGTAATAAGGGAGCCAAGAAAATTTTCTGAATATTACTTACTCCATCAGGAAGACGTGTCCATCCTTCACAGAAAGGTCTGACTTCTTCTTAAAAGCACCGGGAGGACGCAAAGACTTATTTTCACCAGGCAATCTTTGGGCCCTCGGCCATGGATGTATTTTTGTGCGCACAAGATGAAGAACAGAGTTTGGTCGAACATTTTGTGTTGCAAGAGATTTATTGTCTTCAAGCTCCTTCCCGGAATAAATTATTTTCACCTCTTCTGGTGGTTTGAAATCTGCATAAACGAGGTAAATACAAGTTGGGAGTATAAGAATCCCTTTTAGATGTGGAATAAGCAGCAACAATCAAAATTATATATGAAACGGATTGTGCAAAAAGAACCCTCCAATAAATGACTCTTAAGATGGAGATTACTAGCCTAGCTTTTTAGAGGCTTTTGTTTTTACAGAAGAAACCATCTCCTCAGCATCCACATGAAGTTTGCTCCCTTTCCCTCCCATGCTCTTCAATATTATTTTCATGGGACCTTGTGTAGAGAGCTTCCCTTGTTCCTTAGCTGCCACTTCATTGTCATGGGGGTACCAGAATGCTTTTGGTCTATGAAAGTTAGCGATATCCTTACTGTGACAATGAAAAGGAAAAGGTACAATCAAGCTAACTAAATCCAGATAGATATATGAACTCAAAATACAAACACTTTCAGTTATTAAGTAACCCAAAAGCATTATTTGTAACAACCATGCTGACAAAACCAGAACTTTGAGAAAGAGCAACAAAAGGTATTTTTCAACAACAAAAAAAGAAAAGGTATAATAATTACATTGAAACAAAGCGTAACTTTGAAGAACAGCAAGAAAAGGCATAATATTTACATTTAAACGAAGCTAGTCTACATTACTCGAGTTCCACTCAAAGTGCATTTCGTTCCACTCAAAGTGCATTTCGTTCCACAAATCCTTTAACTAATGGACAAACTTAAACTATGTCTAGAGGGGGGATTTGGGTACTTCAAGACAAGGATTTTGGGGATATTGGGTCGCATATGACTGTTGAGTTCTCTGTCGCTGTGTCTAAAAAGTGTCAGCTAACAATACTCCATGAGACTAACTACTGTCCATGGTCAATATTGAAAGATCCACAGGTTGGGATTTTAAGCAGAATTAAGAAACTCCGGTGTGTACTTAACAAGGCCGTGCTGCATAGGGGGATTTCATTTTCATTCGGTGTGAGCATGAAAATACAAGTGGTAAATTACTAAGAACACGGAAAACTCGGATACCATGGTTAGAGGCAACAATCTTACCAATCTCCTTTTGGAAGGGACTAGGTTTGCATAGATAAATCATCAAGAAAATCCTACCCACACAAGAACAGGAAAATGCCTAATTGATGGGCCTTGGAGGTTGAAAACAGCTTTTCCCACGGTTGTCTAAAAAGCCATGACATGACCACTTTTGATCACACCCCAATTATGCTTGATTGTGGAGGTATCAAACGGGGGACTATCTCTTACAATTTTAGGCTAATTTATTTGAATAGCAAGGTAAGTGTCGATCAGGGGAGAGAAGTAAAGAATTAGTAAAACTAAGAAAACATAATACAATGGGTGAGATGTTCTAGGTCATGCTACCCTGAGAGGAGAGGTGGTGTCTCTGTGATACAAGAATTATGTGATCTATGTGCCATATGTTCGAGATCTGCAAGGTACATCTTATTTTCCTACTGTAAAGAATGACATTTTTCCTCACAGTGAATTACTGTTTGGTGGGTGTATCTACATTTTAAGGTTAACCTCTATAGGTTTTGTTTCTACAAACACTACTTTACAGACTCTCCTCAGAGCCTTGTCTGTTTTCTTCCTTAAGCCTTGAAAGATCAACATGTTTGGGCATTGCTGTCTAATACCATGCGAATCTATGATTGAAGCCCAAGCCACAAGTTCCCCTAGAAGTCCTGTAAAGACCATCTCAAGTTCATTCCATAGGAAAAGATATGCAGCTTGCTTTCGGTTGCACTTATTATAAATTTATACATAGAGAATTGTTATTCAGAAGTCAATTCAAATAATCCGTAAATAAACCTGTGGGAGGCAATCATATAGCAGAAGTAGCATCAGATACTTTAAGGCAATGATGTAGCCCGTGAGGGCTCCAATCGTTTCCTACAAGGCACCCACGTAGTATAATAATTTCATCTTTAGTCTTAACCAAGATACAGTAGATTTAGAGTATTTCCATTATGATTGTTTATTGCAAGTTGGGCCCAAGTTTAATTAGGAAAGTAGATTTAGCATAGAAAAGGAATTATATTCCCCGTGGGACTGGCTGAACCCTAGTTAAAGGGTCATTTGTTCTTTCTTTTAGATCATCGATATTATAAAAAAAATTTGTTGCATATTTTATCTCTTCTACTCAATTCCTTGCTCTTTTACTTGATTTCTGGTCGCTTTTAGTTTTACTTTTACATTTCCCCATTGTGCTACATCAAACAAACATTACAGAAACATCACCAAGAAAAGAAAAATAGTCTTACTTGCTCAACTTTGGTTTCATAGTTTGCAGCTTTAGCGCAGGTATCGAATGTAATACTTTAACCCCATGAGCTGCACGCTTTTTAGAATGTGATTTTAGTTGTTGAGAGGTTTTTCTGTTTGAGTAGTACTTGTCGTTAGATATGTTAAACCGGCCTACAGATGCCGCTCCTGGACCATGTACATCAAAAGAATCCCCACCATTCAACTTGGCAGATCGAGTAACTATCATTGCCCCAGCGTGCCAACAGAGATGTCCACCATCCTTGTTATCTAAAATTTCAAAAAGCATCTGATCATCCTGAAGATCAAAGATCAATTTGGGTTTTGAAATATGCTCATTTGGTTCCCAAATGATGTTGTCCAACCAAGACCCATCCAGCATGTCCCTGTTCTGTAAAGAAACTTTTTTGCTAAAACGGCTTATTCCATCATCCTTGCGGTGATGTTCCGCTTTCTTTTCTACTTCTGAATCATTTGAACCATCTACCATCAAACGAGATTCTAACCTCAATATTTGTGGATGGCTCATTTCTGAAAGCAAAAGGTTAGATGAATCCGAAAATTTTCGTGAGCCGAAGGCTTCTACTAGTACAGGATAGCTACTCAGAAAAAGACTGTGGTCTTTTTCATCAGCCTCAACCTCCACTTCAAAACTCAAATCCTGTGGCTCGGCCCCTACTTCCTCTTCCATATTAGTGAAACCTTCAGAGTCATTCCTAGATACTGTACTAGTCTCAGAGATCTCACAACTCCTTACAGGGGAATTATCCCAAATGATTTCACCTTCCCAATCTTGCTGATCAAGAGGGTAAAATTTTGGAGAAGACGACCCCCAGCCTGAAGCAAGATCAACAGATGCAGTCTCTTTCATTGGCTGATCACTGAGACAGGTAATTTTCCTATGCTCAAAAGCCTCTATAGAGCTAAAACTAATTCTTTGCCGAGAATCAAACACCACTGATTCTCCATCAATATTTTTGATCAATTCATCGTCATATTGGGTAATACTCACTTGCTTAGAAGTAAATAAACTTTGGCATGATCCCCTGAGAAATGCTTCTTCATCGTCTTCGACAATATGAGACGCATCCAGCCTCTCTGGGACATAGAAAGAAAATCAGGGAAAAGATGTAACGGGAGAGAACAAAATAATTGACGTGATCAACTGCCTAAATGAAAATGGCTTCATTAAACATAGAAAGCGTAAAAATGTTGACTTTGGACAAGAAGAAAATTACAATAAAACAATATGTTTGCACACCTCTTGGAATAGGATACCTATGGTTTCTCTTCTCCCCTTTTCTTACAGGCTCATGAATACCAAAGATTTCAGAGAACCGTAAGACCACCATTCCATCTTCTATACACAAAATAGGCAATGAAGTCATGCTTTTCTCCATGAATGATTCTTCCAACTCTTGAGGTTCATCCTCCTAACATAAGTCAGGTACATAAAATCCAGTTTACAGAAATAAGACAAAGCGCTACCAAGAAAGCACCACGACAAAAATTAATGCATACTATATCTGAATTTTTGAAGTCCTAACAAATATATAATGCAAGCATACACCATTAAGAGATCATCAATACCAGAACAGAAACAATCACGGAAATAGTATTTAATACCAGAAACAAGTTCTTGCGAGATTGTTATAAAATCCATCGCATAGTGAAATAACTAAATTGCTAGCTGCTCAGGGCTGGTGCCACTGGCAGCTGCTTCCAAAATTGAATGAGTAAAAATATAACCCAAAATTTAATACAAAATTAATTACAAACCAATACCATCCCAACTAATCCGGCATGCATGTCCATGTGCCCCGGGGTCCAATAAGAACGTAACTAGACAGGGTCATTAGATTGGTGCCGGCGGGCTCCGTATTCGTTGTGCACCGACGATTATAGCCCATCAATCCTACGTACCATGTTATATTTTGATCCACGGAATCTAATATACTTGTACGATGGCCCAAAAATTCTACGGAAAACTCCTTACCAACCAGTCCTGTTCTAGTGCCCTTACTAATTTATAATGAAGGTCTTTGAGTCCCTGACTCCCTGCTATCCGCACAAACTATGGTTAAATTTGGGATTGGCTTTGTATTTGTTACCCACTGATTATGGCCCCTAGCCTTATAACTGGCAACATTTGTCTCCCTAGAAAGAATACAGGTCTACCCCTACATTAGACGGATTAGTACCGAGGTAATACCCTCCTATATCATACAGCTCTAGTTAGAAGATACATGCTATCTCAATGTTCTAAACCCCACCTTTATTCCTCACTTGAAGATATCAATTTTAAATCATTTCCCATGTGGATTGTACAACACAAAAATTAGTTTATATTTCAAGGAAATAGTGAGATCAACGAGAACACAATACTTTTTTTGAATAATAAGAACACAATACTTTTTTTTGAATAATAAGAACGCAATACTTTCAAGTTCCGCCATTATCAAAATCCTTCAAAAGTAAATATTTAATGGAAAAGAAAAGCATTACATATAACCGACCTCCTGAAAATCTTCCAAATCAACGGCCAGGCTTTCAGGTTCAAGAGACGGCACAGCAGGCTCGGGAGACGTCTCATCCTCAGAAGCTAAAACGGAATTCCCAACTAAAAGAGAATGTAGGCATGAGAAACTGATTGAGTGTTACAGGATTGGAAGAAGTTGCCATACATATTTCGATTCTCACACGGTCCATCAGAGGGGGTAATAACTAACCTTTCTCAGGAGAGACACCAGGATCTCTTTCAAAAGTCAAATCACATGGTTGTTCGGTACTATGCTCCAAAACAAGAGTACCTACTAAATTGAGAGTTGATAAGCAGACTTGCAAAAACTATATGAATAAAATCAAAATGAACCCATTGAAAAAAACAATAATAAAAAATGCAGTACCAAGAAAATGCAAGACAATACGAACTTATCGCACTTCTTGCAAACTTCAGAAAACCTAGACATGGCTTGTCGAACTTGTGCAATTTTAATGTCTTCTTTTTCTGTATTTTTATTTTGTTCTTATCAGGCAAGACTATTGACATTAAATATCAATGAAAAATCAAATAGTTTGAAAGGACTTGCCACTTGTAATTTATCTATCATATATACAAAACATCATTTACTCTTTCTTTTGTGATCAAATAACCTAATTAACCGACCTAGCAACAGGCACAAAATCCTTAAATCGACTTAAATGCATGGAAATCACAATATTTTTTTATTGGATAGAGTGATAATAGCTAACAATCTTATCTGATATTTGACCAGACAATGTAATGCTAGTTGATAGACCATCTTAGTATGTAACCTGCTGGAGAATGAGGTTGGGCAGTTGAACAATTATCCATCGCCTTATATTCCTCATCAAAATCTTCACCCTCATCATAATTCTCCTCGTCAAAAACAGAAGTATGGCGGTCAAGAGTGGAAAATGAAGCTTCAGCAGAAAAAAATTCCTTCTTTGGTAGCAAATGGTCTTCCTCTGAAATGTCTTGAATCTCCGGCCCTTCGTACTCTTCTTCGATGTCTTCGTAATCAACAGCATCTTCAGCCTTTTCATCATAATCTTCACATTAAATTAAAAGGCATAGTAATCAAAGGCTTGATATACAAGTATTGAAGATAACAACGAGAAGTAATAAAATCATAAAACATGGCCTCAGAAAGCTATCACAAAACCGGGGAACCATCTTGAAAAGAGACTTTACAAATTAACTAGGACACCCGGAGATCAAATCCTTGAAAGGAATAGTCTATAATTGCTGCAGCTATATTCTGAAATCCTAGAGTAGATACATTGCCAACTTGACCCTCACGTTCTAAAACACCTTGAATAGGTACCCGACTCGGCAAACTAGACAACTGGGCATTATAAGACTAAACCACTATTTTATTCTTTTGACCATTCAAAATGGAAAAAGAAATTGTCTTACTAATAAGGATAATTGTAGATTGGAAATAATGTACGTGAATTATGTAACACGCCTCGTCGCCCTAGAAGGTGTATATAGCCTGGATAACAGTTAGTGTCTTGCCTTAGACATTCAGCGGGCCGCCCAACAGGAACAATATGGGAAATGGACTGAGCGGTTTGTTAAAAGTGGTGTTAGAGTCGACCAAGGCTTTACTCTAAGGGGCGGGACGTAAACATCCATTATCAACTAGGAGAGTATCCAAACCATGGCTCATTCGCAAAATCGTGATGGGCTTCCTTAGTCAAGGATCCTTGTGTGCCTAATTTAAAAATAAAATTCTACGAAGACACATTGACTAAGAGTCGTGAGAAACTCTATGAAAAACAGCAGTTCTGCTGTTGAATTCTTCGTAGTTGTGGAGCACTACTTAGAGGTAATTGAAAATAATGAAGTATTTGGTATATAAGAATTCATTTTTACTTAATTATGTACTAAACTTAGGTTAGACACACTCATATGGCATGTCTAAATAGAAATCAGATTGCAATTTGACTATATTGTTTACTCCTTTAAGGGATAATGTGCCCTAATCATTATAAACAGACATTAAGAACAACATCAAAAAGTGATTACGATGACCATACAAGATTATACACATGAATCACCTTGTTCAGAAGCATCTGCAGGTGTTTGTGATGATCTTACTGACAGCTACACGTAAAACAACTACATCAGTACCAAAAGGTGAAAAGAATGTGACAACAGGATGCTAAAAATATATAATGCAACGTAGTCAGATTAATAGAAGTAAGGATTGAAAAAGCCAAATGATGGCAGGTCCCATACATCAATATCCGTCAGGGATGTGCCCAGCTTATCAGCAAGTGCAGCAAGATGCTCCTTTGCATCCTGAGGAAAACATATTGAATTTCCAGCATCAACATTAAAACATAAAATGTAAGTTCTATCGGTTCATAGCTGCAGCTAGTGCTAAAAAAAGATTCAACATACAAGTATGTTATTACACGTCCCCCGTGTGCCAATACAACCAAATTTTAACAAAATGAGATAAGATCAATGCAACCAACTTTGTAGTATTATAAGTATACAGACAACACAAAAAGAATTAGTTTACAATCTTCCCTCCTCTGAACTTTGCAACATAAGCCCATTATTTAGTTCTATCCGTCAAATCCTTATATTAGATGGGGATAGCATAAGATGAAGTCCACACAAGGAGACCATTTTTATTTTTTTTCCTTTTATTCATAATGCATGCCTCTAGATTCTTATACAGTGGTGGAAATGCTAATATCTAACAACAAAGTTTCGAACAACTAGGGCTAGCAAGCTACCGAGATTACTCAAACTAACAATATGAGCCCGCGTGGTCCCGGCGGGACTCGAACCCACGACCTTCGGCTCATAAGACCAACGCTCTAACCAACTGAGCTACGGGACTTGTATCTAAAGCACTTTTTTTACCATTGAAAAGGAGTTCTGACAAGACTCAGGACTACCTAACAACATATGGACAGAGTTTGAACATTAAAAAGAAAACATGGAAACTCCACAACGAACAATTAAGATTCGTTGGCAACCAAACCAAGACATCACTTTTACATGTATACTAGCTCATGGAACCTTTGAGTATTTTTTAGCATGGAAGACTCCGCAAAGTTGTATAAATTATCCACAATTGTCTCTTTAATCTATTTTGGTTTCCTTTCAGAATGTTTGTAATATATGAGTTTATTTGGGAACACATCTAAGATTAGAATAAGAAACATAAAACTTATCAAGGTTATGGAAAGGATATAGACAAGTACACTTTTTTATGGAGATAGGACTTGCCTCATCAAGGTAGTCAACGTCAAGGTCACCTGATCCATCAACATTTCCGAACATAAATCCCAATAGACGGTTTCCTCCACTACCCTCCTCATA